>JANITX010000211.1:74854441-74876217 GCA_027564395.1 Erythroxylum ulei | reverse complement strand
GATAGACAGTCCATCTACTGCTGAAACAATAGTATCGTCTACTAATTATTATCGTTCCAATTTTTATTAAGCTATTTTTATAATTTTATATGATTAAAAAAAATTTCTTATTTGTTTCAATTTTTATTAAATACACTGAAAATTTTTACTGCGCATTTACGCAGAGATAACCTGCTAGTTTTATTTAACGCCAAGCTTTTGTCCTTCGTGAGTTGTTATACTCGAGTACTTCACTGATTCATTTGAGAGCATCAAAGCTTTTATTTTCTATTAAAAGTGTTGTAGCCTTTTTTCATGGGATTGAGTATTTTGGTGTGCCATTTGAGTTCTTCATTCAAGTCTTTCGATTCTAAGTGTTTTTAAATGTTAAGGAGTATGTTAAAATTTTCTAATGATGACTTGAAATTCTTCATTTAATTTATTAATTTATTAAATAACCTAATTTATAGTTATCATTTATATGATCAACCAAGTTTTTGTTATAAAAATATATTATTAAAATTTTATTTTTAGTAATTTATTAAATATATTTATTTTATAATAATATATCACAAATAAAAAAATATATTTATGCATCTTATTATGATAATATTCATAATATAACTTAAGAATGTTTGAGGAAACCTTATTATTGTACATCAACAACAATAACATTCTACTATAAATCCTGATAAGATGGAGATTTGAAAAAGTACAAAAATACGCAACCTTATCCTTAACTAATAAATATTTTATTTTCCATATATCAAAATAAAAAAGGTTTTGAGAAGTGTAAGACTCTATTGTTGTCTCTATATAAAATTTGGCAACACTTAAACCGTTCTTTTAATTTTCATGACATTTTGTATTTTCAAACTTCAAGAATCATAAAAGTAACTTCTTTTAATATTTTTCAAATTTTAAAAAAGGTGAATTAGATTATTTGTAATAAATGTATACAAATTTAGGTTAAAATTAAAAAAATTATTATAATTAAATGAAAATAGCTTACCTTATTTAATTTTATAAAATAAAATAATAACTTGATTAATAATTTAAGATATTGTAAATAATGTATTCATAAATCAATTATTATTTTAAAAAATGTTATAGCAAATTTAAATTTATCAATTTTTTTGTTTTTGAACTTCTTTCATACGATACAAAAGTTTTGTCTGGAAAACATTTTCTACTCACCCGTATCAAACAAACTACTTACGTAACAAACAGTTCCTTGGTTTTTATAAGTCAACAAGTTTAGGCTTAGGCTTATTAAATTCCACGCAGAACGGCAGAAGCATCTTGTGTAAGTTCCTCGCAATTTCCAAAAGCAGGCAAAAGCAAGTCATGTCAATAACTTAACATTTTAATAAATAATAATGAAAACAACTTGAAGACTTTATAAAGACCATCCCTGACTCCCCAACTTCATGCTACTTCACAGCAGTTTGAAGCTTTCTCATCTTCTTATAATCTCTGAACTTTCCGTTTGAGATTTCAGATTAGCTGAGAAAATGGCTAGTGTCAGGCTTGGAGACAACATAGGAGTTGAGGAAGATGTGATCAGGAAAGCATGTAAAATAGCTATGAAAACCCACAAGTCCCCGGAGAAACAATATCTTTCCGAAAAACTTCGCAACTCATCTGCAGTTGTTTTCAGCTTCCCTGCTCAGAATTGGCTTGTTAACGAATGGTTCCAAGGAAGTTCCTTTGGAACCACTAAGGTTGACCTTGACCTGTTTTCTTCTCTCAAATATATAGGTCTGAATGAGATCGCAACTGTAAATGATGCCTTTCTACGAAGATTCAAAGCTGTTCTTGACAATCCAAAGTTCAAAAATGAGGTACATAGTTTTATTAATCAGTTCTGCTTACTATGGTTATAGGGTGTGTCTGATTTTGTGATCTCTTTGTGCTGGATATTTTTGTGGTGATTCTGTAATTTGTTCTGTTGACTAGATTGAATGTCGTATGTGATCCGGTCAAGAGCTGGTTGAGTTGATCTTTGCATTTGTTTATGTATGTGTACTGCAGAAGTGATGGACTGTTATAGATTTTCTGGGTCTTGATGCTATAACTAATAGGACCGCAGAATCGCAATAAGTCTAACAACAATCTCAGGGAAGAAATTTTTACCTGTTTGAAGAGTGTTAAATTGAAACATCGAACAAGTTAGCAGCCCCCCTTTTCGTAATCATTTCTGTTTCATAAGTTCCACAGAAGCTAAAGATTAATTGTACTGTTTAACGTAAGAAAGAGTACTAGTCTGTATAAAACAGAGTGATGAGCACTCCGATCAAGTGATTAGCTGTTAACCTGAAGCAGTGGTTTCCGATAATATCAGGTGGATGCAGTTGTGAGAGATGGGAAGCAAGTTGTGTTTACAGGACATTCTTTGGGAGGGCCTATTGCCATTCTAGCCACCATTTGGTTCTTGGAAGTGTACCAACGATCAGGTCGCAGCAGAGAAGTGTACCAACGATCAGGACCCAGCAGAGCAGAACCTATCTGTTTGACTTTCGGTTCTCCCCTTGTTGGTGATAAAATTATGAACCATGCGTTGATGCGCGAAAACTGGTCCCGCTACTTCATTCATTTTGTTATGAGGTATGACATTGTCCCAAGAATTTCACTTTCTCCTCTTTCGTCTATTCAGCAGCAGCTACAGCAGATTCTCAATTTCTTCAATCCAAAGTCCCATTCCTATAAGCAAGAACCTGTGCAAGAAGCTCCAATTTTCTATGAAACTGTGATAAGGAATGCATCATCTGTTGCTAGTTACACTGCGGCTAAGATGATGGGAAGTTCAAATTTGATGTTGGAGACTGTATCAAACATCATTGAACTAAGTCCTTATAGACCCTTTGGGACTTACATCTTCTGTGCAGGAGATCAGAAACTTATTATGATAAAGAACTCAGATGCTATTCTGCAGCTTCTTTTCTATTCCTCTCAGTTGAGCTCTTTGAAGGATCGAGACAGGATTGCCCTTAGAAGTATTAAGGATCATTTGGACTACGTAAATGAGCTTCGGGAGAGCTCAGCAATGCAAACTGTAACATTATTGGATAATAATCATCTTGAGACACTTCCATTGTCTTCAGATGGTGTCAACGATACAATGGTTTGCAAAGCCTTAAATGACTTAGGCTTGGTAAGTTCAGCTCCTTTCATAAGATTTATCAGTTTTAACTCTTTGTTCATCATACGTTCTCTATTTTTATGCAAGTTAATGTTAGTCGCTTGAGATTTTAATTTAGGAAGTATATAACATCGCATTATAGATGAAAGTTTGATTTTAATAACTGTTGTTCTGTGGTTGCAGAGCTCAAGGGCTAGATTGTGTCTGCGTGCAGCTGAGGAGTTGGTGAAGCAGAAGCAAAGGAATCAAGAAGCAATAGTTAAAAAGCGGGACGATATTGAGAGAGAGCTAAAATGGCTAGAGGCGTACAAAAGCAAATGTGAACTGAACAAGATAGGATATTATGATGCCTTCAAGATATCCAAATATGAAGATGATTTCAAGGCTAATATTGCAAGGCTAGAACTGGCTGGTATCTGGGATGAGATAGTCGAAATGCTGAAAAGATATGAACTCCCTGACGACTTTGAGGCACAGGAGTCATGGATTTATCTTGGAACTAGATATCGTCACATCGTTGAGCCATTGGATATCGCAAATTACTATCGACATTTGAAGAATGAAGATACAGGAGCCTACATGAAGAGAGGCAGACCAAAAAGGTATCAATGTACACAAAGGTGGAGGGAATATGCTCAGAGGATGACAAGTCAATCACTGGAATCGTGTTTCTGGGCTGAGGTTGAAGAGCTCTGCCTTAAAACCACCAGGCCAGAAACTAAAGAGAGCATTATGCGTCAGATTGATGACCTTGAGAAGTGGATTGGAAGCCGCGAAATAGGTGAGGATGTTCTCCTGGAGGATTCAACCTTCATGAAGTTGTTGAAGCAGCATTCCCTGGACAACATGGTTCAGAATCTTAAAATTCAGTGATTATAAAACAATTTTGCTCGAGGAGCAAGTTGAGGTGTGTAATAGTATTTGTCTTGTGTGAGCTTCTTCCATGGACTAGAAATATTGCTTGACTATTGGATGTTCCCTTTACTGTTCTACCAATTAATGCTGCATGTCATTTGTCTTGTGTGAGCTTCTTCCATGGACTAGGAATATTGCTCGACTATTGGATGTTCCCTATATTGTTCTACCAATTAATGCTGCATGTCTTCTCAAATTAGATATATTGTTTTTCACATAATCTAGAGATCTAACAACCATTTCATTTGATGTATGAAGAAGCTTTTCCATGTCCGAAGTAAAATCTTTTTGGTAATGGGATTGTTAAACGATGAGCATTGTGAAGATGTCAGCACAGCATACCCTTAATTTTCTACTTGATATCATTGTGAACCGATTGCCTCAGTTCACTATGAACTTTCATTCGTCCAGTCCACGAGGCACGCGCTTCATACTCAATCAAGAACATTGAAACTTACCGAACAAATCTTAAAAGATGAACACTTAATAGCATCTTTACGAAGTCATTCCTCAATGTTTAGCATCAAGTGTGGCATTTGGCCTTGGCTGGTTCAATATGCTCTAATAGAGATGAAATATTTGGAAGTGGGCTGTAAGCTGCTTTGATGCATTTTGGCAGTAAGAGCACTCTTTGTAATTTGCTGATCAAATAGCATGCTCTTAACAGGGAAACAAGAAAGTATCACTAGGTAAAAATGCCATACATAAATTTTGAAAAGACCGGAATCGTTCTAACTCTAAGATGGAGTTATACAGTAACAGTTATGTCGGTTGGCAGTTGACAGTAATGACAGTTGATAATTATAGTAAAGATAAGTACGTTGGTTTATACAACAGCCCCCCCTAACAGTGTTAATAATTATACCAAACTCTTGTCTGGATACTCTCTGTAAAAATAACATAAAACTCCTAACAGTCATATTAATTATACCAAGCCTACTGAGAAACAATGTTACTCTGGGGTGGCACAAACTGCTCTTGACTAAATGTCCCAAATCTAAAGCATTCTGATGCTAAGGCATTGGAAAACTTCCTCTGGAATGTGCAACAATATTTTGAAGATTCTAGAGTTCTTGAAGCGAAAAAGGTCGTCGTAACCAGCATGTATTTGGTGGAAGACGCCAAATTACAGTGGAGAGCCCAAATTAACTGTGACTTAAATGCTAGAAGACAGTGGAATGACACTTGGAAAGTTTGGTTCATGCATTGAAGGGAAATTTCCTTCCTTGCAGTACGTAGTGGTTTAAGTCATTACAAAATTTACAATAAGAGGAGACTATTTATGTGAAGGCATTCACTTCATTAATGTTAGACGTTCAGAACACGACGGAAAAGGATAAACTTTTTTTCTCAAAAAAATTAATAAATATTATTTACACAATCAAGTATTTAATTGCATTGCTACAAGAAAAGCAAGAATTAGCGATGAAAAATATATCATTATAAATTACTGATAAAAAATTTATTTTCGTTGATAAAATTGATGGAAAAATTTTTGTTTAATGACGATAGTAATATCTATTGCTAAATATGGAGGGAAGCAAAAATTTGCAATAAAAATATACTGTTGCAAATTACTAACAAAAAAACTCATTTTTGTTGACAAAATTGACGAGAAAATCCTTGTGAGTGGAACAATTGACAAAACAAAAGAATCCTACCCCTTTGTTATTTGGTTCATGTCCTTGTATTTCTGTTCCGTCTCTGGAAGCAAGGACAAAGATTTCTGTCCATTCCAAAAACAGAGGACAAAAATAATTTGTCCCTGTCTTCGGAACAAAGGCGTTGTTGGCTCCCAAATTACCCCTCTCTGTTCGTCCTTCTCTCTCTCGCACGCCCTCCTTCGCATCTTCCAGATTCAGTCCTCCCTCGCACGCCCTCCTTCGCATCTTCGCAGATTCAGTCGTCTCTCGCACGGTGGGCTTCTCTCTACGCTTCTCTGTCGCACGCTGGGCAACAATCTCGCAAGCTGACACAAGGAGATTATGGCGATCAACACCGATTCTCAACAACCATTGTCGTTCCCCACATCCATGGAACCTGCTTTGCACGATCGGTTTGATGAACAAGAAGGGTTTGATGGGAATTACTGGGAGTTCGTTAACCAATCTGATGCTGACTCGGATAACGAGTCTCTGGTCAGCGTGGAAGATGGGTTTTGTCGCTTTGTACCGTGTAAGGACCAGAACGACAACCCCATCGGTGAAATCCCCAAAAATGAGCGAGGAAACTGGGTCTCCGAGGACGACCCATTCCGGTGATGATGGTGATGATGATAGTCATCATGAGCAGGACGACGTGGGACCCATTGTGGTGTTTGGTTTGGATGATGGATTTGAGGAACAGGAAGATGAGGAGGAAGAGGAAGATGGGTATGGGTATGGGTTGGATGATGAGCTCGTGCCGTTGAGTGTGAGAGGGAAGTTCGAGAAACAGAGGATGAGGAAATGGGGGAAGAGGGTTTTCGCTAAGATGAGCAATTCCAAACGGAACCCACATCTGTTTGTGAAACCTGGGTGTGTGCGTGGCAAATATGGTCTGGGAATGAAAGCTTGAAGATGTTAAAGAAAGGTAAAAGCTTTAGGAAGGGGCTTGATTGGGGGTCAAAACTTGGGTTGGATATTCAAAATGGGGTTGTTGTTAGGTGTAGTTAGTGTGATTGGATCATGTTTCTTTTAATTTCCTCAGTTGAGGTTGTCTGGACTGAGAGGACTCAATGTTGATTTTAGCTGTTCCACCATCTTAATGCTTATTAATACTCATCAATGATCTTGATGTCTCTCATGCCTTTCTCTTCTTTGGTTGATGGGTTTTGGGAGGTACATTCCTACTTTCTTGTGTAGAAATAAAAGCTCTAATCGACCATTTTGATTGTTGAATGGTATTTTTCCTTGAAGTTTGTCAGGAAATTGCTTCAAGAGATTTAAACAGGGACTGGCATGTATTGAATCACCAATTGTTGTAGTTGAATCACAAATGCTGTGATATGTTCATTTTACTTAGTCTTATTCACATTTTACTTTCGGAAAATGGGTGTCTCTGAGTTGGCTGTTGGGTGAGAAGTGTTTTCAGGATTTCCTACTCCTCCATGGAGTTACAGTCCATGTTTGTCTAGTTTGAGTCAGAAAGAAAATGGTGGAGAATTAGGTTTCGATCTTGTAACATTCATAATCTTCATGAAGTTTTGATCATTAACATCTATTACAATTTGGAATTATGGGAAATGTTTAATGCTTGCTTGTTATAAGTGGTACACAGATGCTTGGTCGTAATTCAAGATGAGATGAAGTTTAGAACCGGGAAAATGTCTCACATTCTTTGTTTATGGTCCCCAGGAGTTACTAGTTCACAATGTTCTTTGGAGTGATAAGTGATTAGTTTATTTTTATCTTTAAGCTTTCATTGACCTAACTGGTGACATCTCGGCAGGATTCGGTTCATTGTTATTGATCTATTCTGAAGGTTCTTTATCCGTATTCATTTAGCATCATTCAGCGCTTCTGCATACTTTAATGTTTTAATATTTGCTTGCTATAAGTGCTAGGGAGATGCTTGATCATAATTAAAGATTAGATGAAGTTTAGAACCAGTAAATGTATCACATTCGTTGTTTATGGTCCCCAGGAATTACTAGTTCACAATGTTCTTTGGAGCAATAAGTGATTAGTTTGTTTTATCTTTAAGCTTTCATTGATCTATTGCTTACATCTTGGCAGGATTCGGTCATTGTTATTGATCTATTCCGAAAGTTCTTTATCCGTATTCGTTTAACATCATTCAGTGCTGCATACTTTAATGGTTTAATATTTGCTTGCTACAAGTGGAAAGGAGATGCTTGGTCATAATTCAAGATGAGATGAAGTTTAGAACCAGTACCCAGGAGTTACTAGTTCACAATGTTCTTTGGAGCAATAAGTGATTAGTTTGTTTTATCTTTAAGCTTTCATTGATCTATTGCTGACATCTTGGCAGGATTCGGTTCATTGTTATTGATCTATTCTGAAAGTTCATTATCCGTGTTCGTTTAACATCATTCGGTGCTTCTGCTTACTTTTGTGCTGATTTTTCATTCTTCAAAGAGGTCCGACTGATAATAACTATTTTATCTTGTTTACGACCAGTAGTATTGGTCGAGTTACAGAAGTTGTGGGAAAAGTTTCAGAAGTTCTGTGTGATAAAAGCAACATGGAAGACAATTTAAGATCTGATCCCTTTCCATTATTAAATAAACTAAGATTTTACCATGAATGAGTGATCTTGAAATTTGGAATGAAGAGAAAGTTCATTAGCTACGAATTACTGAAACATTCTGCACTTGTTATGAGTGAACTGAGTAAAAGGATTCATGAAAGTCAGACAAAGAGAGTATACATACGCTTTGTTGATTCCTTTTAATCTGTTCTCCAGTCTTCGTTCCTTGTTATGTTTAAGGGCCATTAGTGTTATTGTTGGCAATGGCCCTGGCCTCTTAAATCTGGAGTTTGAGCCCACAAATTTTTTGAAGCTGAGTCCGAATCAAGTTCAGTCAAATCTAATTTAATATGGATCAAATTAAACTAATTAATATGATTAATCAGATTCGAAAAATTATGAAGCATAGACTCAGAATTCAAATGTGGTTGAACTTGAATATTTGAATTCGAGTTTGATTAAACTAACTTGTTGATTCTAAGGGCAGGCTTAACTTAATTTACCACTTTAATTGTAGGGTTTCACTGCTTCCAATGTTAAGGTCTAAAGTTGACAAATTTTGATTTCTTACTAAGTTGATTTTTATCTAAGCTCAGTAATTCTAGCTCGATTATATATTTGAGTTGATCGGGTCGGTTTGAATTTGAGATTGATACATTACTTCAAAGTTTGCTTAAACTCTTTCTTTAAAATGATGCTGTTGTAGTTAATTTATAGTTCTACTTATGTTATTTTAGTTTACAAATTTTAAAATTAAAATAATATTATTTTAAAAATTAAATTAGAATGATATCATTTACTCTAAATGCCCAGTTTAAAGTTACCAGATCGGGTCAAGTACAGGCTTGACATGACTTGACTTACTGTACCTAAGTCCTGGTCCTATCTGCACTATTTAAACTCACCAAATTTAGAACAGATTGTGTCCAATTTGTTGCCTATTTAAGTCCTTAGCCCAACAAAACATTGTGAACAGACAAAGACCCTCAGCGCCTCTGACTACTGACTGTTTTCACTTTGTTGCCATGAAATTCCTATGCTAGTCTTCAAAAGAACAACTCTTTATTATTTACAATTCAAAAGGATACATTACAAAGTAATATAATATAATTTATAAAATCAATTAAAAATCAAATAAAATTAAAGAACTTGTTTGTTGAAAAATAAAATTGTTAGATAAAGATTAATCGGCCAATTTTAATTTATAAAAATTAATTAATATATCAATAAGTTTCTTAAAAACAAAATTTATTAAAATAAATTGAATTTAAAAATTAAAAATTTAATCAATTTGAGATTTTTTTTAAATCAATGAAATAGTAAGAAACACGTACCAAAATTTTCACTCGCTTGCTTAACCGCTTAGAACCCAGCAACGTAAACAAAGTTGTTGGTAAAAAGAAGGAACTTAAAAAAAGAAAAGAAAACGACAAAGCAAGACGTCGCCTCACTTCACATCCTTCCCTTTTGGCATGTGACTAAAGTTGGAACTTTAGGTAAGGATTAAACATTAATTGATTAGATAGTTTTGTTTGAGCCTACATAAGAAAGAAAATATTATGAGTGTGTATTAAATAAATTTTAATATATCTAATATTTATATATTTTAAATAAATTATTTAAAAATTTAAAAATAAATTTAATTTAAATAATATTTATACATTTTAATATTCTTTAAAATTAAAACGAGTTAATCAATTTTTTATTTAATTTAAATAATAATTATAAAATTTGATTTAATTTAAAATTAAAATAAGTTAATCAGCTATTTTCTTTAAAATTAAAAGAAGTTATAATTTTACTTATTTATTCTTTTACCTAATAAAAGTGCTATTGAGACGTAGAATAAATACAAAAAAGACCTCGTTTTCGACCCATCAAATCTTCTGTCCCAATAATTTAGTACCAATTCTGTCCCATTGTATTTTAGTCTTCTATTTATGTGAGATCTACATAAATAAAAGGCTAAGATGCAATAGGACAGAATTGGTGCTGGATTGTTGAGCCAGAAGTTCAGCCCTCCGTTTTTGGTAACCTTATTTCAAGTTATCTTTAATCAAATAGACACTTTTCTGTGAACTTAATCCTATTGATCTTTAACAAAAAGAAGAGCCTTCTATTTATCGAAACTGCTCAGTTACTATTTCTTTACAAAGTTTCTTAAAGATGACATAAGAGGGGAATGATTTTTAAAAAAAGTCCATTTGGTTATCAAAAGTTACATAAAGAACATTAGAATGCTAATCACTCCCACTTGATATGTTTCTTATGATGTGATATTACCCAAAGCACTTGATTAGTAGTTCCCAACGTTATTGAAATCCCATCACTTGACATATACATAGTACAAAAAGTACCTGGAAACCAGGTGGTGACAGCCCAAAACCATCACTCTAAACAGCTCGAAGGGTCAGTTAAACAGTGGGTTTGGGACTTGGGAGCTATGGGAGAGGGCTATAAATCCATGGAGCTAAGGGAGCTAAGGGAGAGGGATAAGCAAGTGGAAGGTGTCAGTTCTGACTCACAGTTCCCTAACCAGAGGTTTGTAGTGGAAATGCTCGTGTAACCTTTTTACTGTTTAACCTTCACTGTTTCAGATTATGAAAATCTCTGAAACACTAAAAATCCATGGAGAAAGTGTCATGTGAGATCTGTCAATGGCATTATTATTGTTATCCACTCCAAAGAGAAAGTGCCCAAGTGAAGTTATGGTGGGGAAGATGAGGTTTGTATCGGAAAATAGAAAAAATACTCACCACATTCTTTTTTTTTTTGTACCTAAAGCCGTCACACCAATGTTACAGGTAAGGTTGAACAAAGACAAGTTTTTTTTTTTTGTCTTTGTTTGTTTGAATTTATTAGTTATTATTCATCAAATCTATGTTTTTTTTTTACTGTAATGCTGGTTTAAGAGCTTCATACACCTGTCTATGACTCTATGTCTGAGCTTGAAATGATGATGCTTTAATGGCGGCTCTCCGACCTTCAGTGATTTATCTGTCAAAAGGAGAACAACTCATACTAGTTTAAGCAGTAACTGCAAAAGCTGAAATTTCCCAACAAGACACACATGAATCATGGTTTTAACAAAAAAAATATGAATAAAAAATTCAATAACCTATATGCTCCTACCATCATTACCAAGAAAGAATCAAAGAAACCAACTTACAGAAGAAAACCCTTCTCGGAATCTAGTGATTTAGTGTAGCAGATGAACTTTTAGGATGAATTAAAACGGTAGATTTTTAAGTGCACTTAAAGAAAAAAAAAAGTAGTATATTTTTTATTTAATTAGGAATAAATATATTACTAGAAGTTAAATGACAAGTAGTTCTCTTTTTCTATCTTTTTTAGAAACGAAACTTGTTTAAACTAAAAACAAGAAAGGAATAGAAGAAGAAGCAGGACATTTCAGAACTGAATCTGAAATGAGCTGTGATTGGCTTCAGGAATGACAAAAACTAGTAATATTTCAGATAATGATGGTTAGAGAAGAAGGAAGTTATGGTGGATCAAGATGTGAAGACTGTGGAAACCAAGCTAAGAAAGATTGTTTCTACATGAGATGTAGAACTTGTTGTAAGAGTAAAGGGTTTCAGTGTCCAACACATGTTAAGAGCACCTGGGTTCCTGCTTACAGGAGACGTCAGAGACAGCTTAACAATCTTCCCACTGTTCATGACCAAGAACAGTCTCAAGGACATAACCCTAAAAGGGTTAGAGCAAATCCTTCAGCAGGTACCGTCTTACTCGTCATGCCTGTAGATCTACACATTACACCCTATTCAGATGCTAGAGAGCTAAACAAATTTATATATGTATGTATATGTATGTATGTATGTATCCATGTATATTTGCTTGCATATGAACATGACATACATAGTAACCCTAGCAGCTATTGTTCACTGTGAAGGTGTAATTCTTCTGACAGTTTCAAGATGTGGACTTTGCTTCTTTTTAGTGAACAGATTAAGTTCTGTTCAAGAATTTCCAAAGATGAAGGCTTTTTTTTGGACCTTTTTAGGTTTACAGGTGGGAAATTTTCCAGCTGAAGTGAACTCCATAGCGACCTTTCGATGTTTTCGTGTGAGTTCTGTTCATGATGCAGAAACTGATCAATTTGCATACCAGACAAGTGTGAACATCGGAGGAAGGATGTTCAAGGGTATTCTTTATGATCAAGGCCCTGGAACTTCTGGTTATGGCATTGGAGAGACCTCATCTACTCAGCTTCAAGAACCTGATAATCTCACAAATGTTGCTGCCCTAACTACTACACCGTTGGGTTCAACCTCAGGAGTTTCAGATCACCAATCTCATGTTCATTCTCAATATCCTTTTCCTCTCAATGCTTTTGTGTCTGGTACGCAACTTTTCCTGCATCCAAAATCTTAGTCCTGATGAAGATCTTATGTACTTAATTGGAAAATGGAGGAGAAACTCCAAAGAAAAACTTGTAGTGCTAGACCAGCTCTTTTGTTATATGATCTTGTCTTTGACAATAACAATATATATAGATGTCTGAATCTGGAACAATATCAATAGGTCTGTAATAAGTTTCTTCTTCTTGTTTTTGTTTATCATGAGCTGTACATGAAACTTTCAGGAAGATGAAACCTGAACTTTTTGCAATGTTCATATGTTAGTTCACCGTTGGTATGGTTAGTCTCACACCCTAAATATTCAGGAAAGCATAGACAAACACACAAGATATGATGAGGATTTAAAAAAAAAAAAAAAGATATGATGAAGATGAAACCAACATAAATGTTTGCAATTTGTAGAAAGATGGCAAGTTGATTTTTCCTCTGATTCAAACTACCCTTTATTTCATATTTCACAACTCAAAAGATCACAACTCTTTTTCCGTATATATATAGACACACACACACACACACATGTTTGCCTTGCCTGACGATTACTACTTTAAATGTTCTTGGAATTTGCATTGCTTCTTGAGTACTTGCCTGGTTCATAATCACATATTCTAGCATGAAACATTCCTTAGTCCTGTATGCTTTAATTAATGGAATCAAGCCTATACATATGCACATATAAGCCCTAGGGGAATCCAACAATACTCTAGAAGATAGTACATTTTAAAAGATATTGATACAAAAAGGTGCCTATAGATGGTCATTAATGTTATAAATAATAAAAAACATTATTCTTATAAAATAAATTTTTATTGAATGATGATGACTAATAAAAAATATTAAATAATAATCATATATTTTTTTTTCAAGATTATATTTGAAAAACCCTTCTCATAAACCCTAATTTTTCACTCTTAAAGACATGATCACACTAACAATAGGAAAAGATTGATTACCCTTATTACACAACCAGTGAATATAACCTTCCTACTTGGAAAGTGAACAACATGCTGATACAAAGAGTCCTATTGTGCACTATGTCTACAGTATAACCTAACTCAACAAGAAAATTTGAATTTATAAGATTAAAAAAGCAAAAGAAGCATTCACAAAGCTTGTGTGATATGTTTCTAAGACTTTTCAAAAGGAATTGCAATCTGAAAGAAATCAATTTTATGGATTCCGAGAAAGGACTTCTTTGCTAAGAAGCCCTTGTATTAAGCCTGAGAAGAGTAGCTTAAATTCATAGACTCAAAGCTTAGTGGAGTATTTATGAAAACTAACAATGGTGGCTTCACAATCTTGGCTCAGCATCTCCTTTCCTAATTAAGAAACCAAAGAATCAGCTCCCAGTGAGAATGTTCTTTTCTCATTTTTCCCTTTGATTCATTAAATTTACTCATTGTCACTAGAAAAATGCTTTTGTAAATCAGCAAATCTACACAAATCTGTGACAAATCTTGTTAAGCAGAACCTGCATGAATACTTGTATGCCTGCATTAATGCATATATTTTTATATAAGTAATATAAATAATATAATATATTAATCATGATCCTTTGTATCTTTACATATTATAAGATAAAATAGGTTGGATTTGAACATAGATGCACAAAACTGCTAATAGATCATGTTAGAGCTATTGAAGTTTCTCACTTTCTTCAATTGTAAGTTCATGAGAACTCTTAGGTAATGGACTATCCTTAATCAAAAGAGTTATCAAATAAATAATTAAACTTAGATTAGCATTTGTTTATTCTTACCTATTGAGAATATAAATAAAAGGGTTAATTAAGTATATTGGTGTTATTCTTAGTAATATCTTAAAGAATTGAATCATTGAGAAAGTAATTTCTGTCATTTATCACAATGGTAAAAAGTTTGATATTTGGTTTACAATGTTAATTGAAAGTTGATAAATTTATTAACCAAACTAAATATAATAAAATTTTTAATTTTAAGGTAAAAATGATAATTTTACTCTATCTAAAATTTATATTTAAAATTTTACCCTCGATAACTTTTATTTTTGACTTCACCCTTTGGACTACTAATTCTGTTTTATTATTTTTAAAGTCTAGATTGTCAGAAATATAACAAATAGATTTTACATTGCCAATTAGCATCAAATTATAACTGAGTTTTTGTAGTTTGATATTAGATCACTGTATATGAAAATTCTTCTTGATGCAATCTCTCTTTATGTTTGAGCTATAGTTGTGTAAAAGATTCACTTAAGGGAACTTGATAGGATTTTATATATCATATATTATAGATGATGAAAGTTTCAGATTTAATAATATGATTTTTATTTTCTTAATTTGAATGTAGATCTTGCATGTTCAGATCGAATAATTTGAATTTTGTTTTTTTAATTAATAACACAGGAAAAGGAGATTGGTGTTGTACTTAAAATGCAATCAAGTTTATGAATTAACTTTTAAAGATTGTTATGGAAATTTAAATGATATCATGACCCTCCTCAGATCTCTGCAAAGCGGGAAGTCTTGTATACTGAGTACATTAACTTTGACTCCTATCATATATTAACTTTGATGTCACTACTAAAAGAATTGTTACATGAGCACACTTTAATTTTAATAGTCCAAATTATAAAAAAAATCAAAATATTAAGCACTTATTTAAATTTTTATCAAAATCTTAAAGGTAGATCCATATCTTTAATTTTTATATTTTCTAAGTTTTTTCCTTTTTCATTGATTAAATGCAACATCATTCAAAGGTGTAAGAGGACTATTATCATTAATGGAGTCTAAATATAAACTTACATAAGCAAAATATAGAAGTGGATATATAGAAGAAGGCTCTCATGATAAATGAAAGAATATTTCTTACACATTTATAATTAAATTTTTTTATTATATTTAGTTTATATCAAAGTCTAAAAACTAGTTTCACATAATTTGGACCTCATCAAATGGATAACTCACTTATCATTTACACTCACTTATTATCACTGATGGCTACACATTTAGCATTATTTCTACTTTATTATATATTGATTTCATCTTCTACAAATTTCACCACTCTCCCCTACTTTCAACCAATAAAACACATCATCTCTTCTATAAATTTTAATGGTTTTTTCAATTTAACACTAATTATTATCTTAATATTTTGTTAAAGGCTTTGATTGATTTGAATTTATAACCATTTCTAAGTTAAATTAAGAGTTAATTACATCTTACCACTTTGCAATTTAATTTTTCTAAGTTGTCTCTCTTAATTTCAAAATTTATACTAACAACCTTGTAATATAACTTATCATCATAAATTACTCCAACTTTAACCAAATATTTAAAGTCCTATGATTAAAGCGATGTCATTTTGTATAAGACTTCTTCGCCGCATTAGATAACTAGACAAAACACACAACTTATTGAAACCTTACTAATGATGTCATCATTACTTCTCCATTTATTTCCCTTCACAATAGCACAACATTGTGCAAATCTTTTTTTAGCAAATGAAGCTCTAAATTACTTATATGTTAACAATCCAATCCTTTAATTTTTGCCCATCAAATTGATCTTCATTGTTGCTCTACTCCTACAATAGTACCTTGCATCCAAGTATTTAGGGAATAAATTAAATTATGAAGCATGAAGAAAGTTAAGCAAGACTGGTTAGAGGATAACATTACTTCTCCAATTTCATTAAAAGTAAAAGAGTGAAATTTTTGCTTTTCCGAATGAGTATATTTTGTTAAGTACTAATTTATTATTTTATTTTTTATTCTAAAAATTGACATCAAGAAGATTTGTTTAATAAGACAATCATATATGCATATAAGTTTCAAAGGTTAATAAGTTGGTATTTGGTTTGGGTGAAGACATTAGTCTCCAATTTGAAGACATATGGCATCATAAGTATTTAGTTCAAATATAGAATCTTACATACTTGTTTTTAAACATTTTATGTATGGATAATAATCCATTCCAATTGAAGGCCTAATTTTAATTTTTTAAGATATCCCTTAAGGGATTTGTCCTATTTATATATTCAAAACAATAAGTATTAAATTCTTCTTCAAGTAGGTTTTGAAAAAAGAAGACCTGTCAACATGAGACGAAGAGAAAGCTCTACTTATTTTATTTAGTTATTTAGTTAAACTAATGATTAAATATCATTGCAGGTAGTAAGAACCACCATTTCATTCAATGTACATGTTCTTTATTTTCAAAGAAGTCTTATCTTTTATTTGTATCTCATATTGACTCTTAAATTATCTAATCAACTAATGTGAGAGATATATTCTAAGCAAAACTACACCGTTTTGCTTAGAAGAGTTGAGTTTTCGGTAGGCTTGGATTTGAGCAACTTAGATTCAAACTCAATTAAAAAAGACTTTATTTTACACTTTTAATTTAAAAAATTTGACGAGACGGACTCATTGCCATCCCTATGTATGGAAAAATGCTACTATAAAGAGATATACTCAAATGCATTAAAAAAACCATTTCTAATGAATAGTTTTAGCTCCGACTAAGTGAACAACAATATGAGTACTTTATCATGCCACCAATCTTCAAACCTAGAGTAGAAGGCCAAAAAATTGGATCAAGCAAGTTAAGAGAAAGGCATGCAAGTTATATTTACAAGGCCATATCTCTTAAGGGAGATGACAAAAAATTGACCATAATTTCAAAAAGTTCCAAAGTTTCTTCATCTCAACATAGGTAAGATAAATGATGAAGCTAATTATAGATTTTTTAGATCACTAAACCTTTATTCAATATTATCCACTTCCTTTTGTTATGTTTAATATAATATGATCCTTTATTATTCAATGTGATGTTAACATTTATTTTTTTATGCATTTAGGGCAATGAATTAGCTTTTGTATTAACTTATTTTCTCCTATATGGATATCATTTAGATTGGTTGTCCTTATTAATATTATGTTTATGAACTATATGTTTAAATCTTTGGCTTATGTTTAGTATATGGCTTATGTTTATTAATTTGTGTCTTTTCACATTTATTTTTGTTCACATGTATTTGATTCCACATTTCACACAATGACATGTTTATCTATTAGATCGCATCTATTTTGCACCAATAAATTCAAAATAATAACAAACAAACTTAGCCAAATGTTGAAATACAATACATTAGGTGACAATGCAAATATAACATTTTCTAAGTCAACTTGCAAAACTTATAAAACATTAATAAAGATATCACAATCCCAAAAGCAAGGCAAGAAACAAGCAACAAAATCAAATTCATCTCATTTTCTTTCATAAGTTTAATGTTCTTAGCTCTCAATTTATTAATTATTCCAATACTCTTTTTTTTGTGAATTTGATATTATACAAAACAAAGAACTTGCATTTTCTATTACCTTGTTCCATTAATTTAAGAATAGAGTATATACAAAATAAATCTATAATTAAATTACTTCCTATCTTCAACAATAAAAAACCTCTTATTAAAATCCTTCCTTATTTAAGAGATCTTGAATGAATTTTCTAATATAAATGAACAAAAGAATTATACATGTTTAAGAACATTAAAGAAGGTAATTGTATTGTATTTTATTTTGTTAGTCATGTGAGCTTATAGACGCTAGTCCACATTTCTTTATAATTATACTAAAATTAAAATTTATATCAAAAATTGTAACTCACAACTTATTATGTAACACATAATAGAATAATTATTCACACAAAAAAATTGATTAATTTGTTTAATTGACATGGGATTTTGTTTTTTTGTTGGTTTAGAGCTATTAATAATAGTTATACATTAAAAGAGTACTAAACTCCTATTAAGGATATCTCACATTTTAGACAAAAAGAAAAGAAATTTAGATAAATCTCAACATCTATTATGTCAATGAATAAAAAGGTCCTTGATTTTTAATTTTTAGTTCGATTTATTTTAATAACCTTTATTGTTAAAAATCGATCAGTTTATTAATTAATCGGTTAGCTTCGTAAACTAATAGGTTTTCATAAAATAAAATAAAATAATTAATTTTCATTTAACAGTTTCTTTTTTCAAATAAACTATATTTTTTTAATAGATAATGACAAATTCCTTCGATCATATTTTAAAAATTTCAATCTTATTAAATCTGTAACTGGTTTTATGACGGTCTAATATCGATTAAACATTTTAAACCTTAAATCTCTTATATTAACTATTTAACTTTCATTCAAAATTTTAAAATATTGATAAAATATCAAACAAACAAATGCAACAAATGAAAGATAATTAATTAAGATTTGGAACTTACCACAAAATTATAATAATTCATCTTGCATAATCACTTTTGGGTCTTTTGTCAACAAATTTGGATATTAATAGATTAAGGTTTTATTTAAAGATTTGTAAAATTGAAACTTTTGTTTGAATTCTTTCTCAATCATGAAAGTATAGATATATGCCCTACAGTTAATTGATTAGTTGTAGTTTAGTGATAATTATTGAAGGGAACTTTTTATCTTGTACATGCTTAGATATATATGATAAAGTTTATGAGATAAATATACATTATAAATAAAATTATGATTAGATTATAATTATGAGATTCATATAACATTTATCTATTATCCCCAAATTATTCATGGTCATTGCTCTATTGAAACTGAACATTAACAAAACGTAAAAAGATTATCCCATCTTATCTTTTTTCTTATAAAGGAAGTAGTCAATCTTATAGGTTAAAGTATGGAGATACTTAAATAAACGTATAAGTGCTTATTAGAAAACAAGTTAATTGAACTAACCTAATGTGAGAAATCTATTTGAAATATTACTTATATGTCTATGAAAATTTTTGATGTAATAATCATATAAGTAATCATTTGACTTGAGATTTTCAAAGTTATTTTGTATAGGAATTATTATATTTTAATACTACTTATGATATGTTATAGTCAACAATAACTCAGTCGGTAGTTATTGAATGTAACATAAACTATATGTAGGTAGTTAAATGATCAATATAAGATTCATCACCCTAAAGTAATTATAAATGTTTTATTGTACTCAATTAGTATTGATTCGAAAAAGTATTGGTCAAGGTGAAATGACACTTTGTAAAATAGTTTACAAATATCATTAATTAAATCGATATCTAATAGTGGATAACTAACATGATTTGACTCAAAATAGATTAGACATTAATTTCATGTTTTATGTCTAATTAGAACATTGTATAATGAAATGATTGAATTATACAAAAAATCATGCACAAAAATGTTAGTCAAAACAAAATTGACATTCCTAGGTATTTGGGTGATCATAATGTGTTGATTTATAGATGTAAATTATTTAATTTAATAATTAAAGATAAATTAAAGGAGCTTAATTTATCTAATCCTCAATATGATTTATGGTTATAATTTATATCCAATGCCGACATATCTGGGAACCTAAGGAGTCACACACGAAGAATGGGTTAAAGAGAGAAAATATATTTTAATCAAGTTGAATTTGATTGTAAAATTTGAAAAATTTTATAATTAAATATGTAATATTTAATAAATAAGGATGAATATGATATATGGATCTTATCTAACCATAATTGATATTTAATTTGAATTTAAGTTTAATTAAAATTATAATTTAATTTCAATTAAATTACTAAAATATCCAAAACCTATTATAAATAAACTTAAACTCTAAGGGAGTTGGTACTTCTTGCCTAATCCTCTCTGTAATAGTTACAGAGTTGTTTCAACATGTTATGTGAAAACTATTAAAGGTCATATATTTGTGCAACTATGTTGGTTAAGATGAGCCAATTTTGAAAATGATTTGAGGGATGCAACAAAAATATGATCAAGCTTAAGAAGAAGGTACGAATTATAATTCTTCCTTTATTATGATATATATGTTAATCATTTTATATAATTTTAAGTGATCCTAGCTTAAAAAAATTAATATGAATTATTCCATTACACATGAGATCGAAGCCTAATTTTCCAACAAGAAGTTCATTGTCTTAAGAGATTTTATATTAAGAATAAGAGAAATGAAGAAGAAGTCATTCACTTTGGTCATCTTTTATTAGAGTATTTAACAAGTTTAGATGTATTACGACATTTTGGTCTATCTTTTATTAGAGTGTTTAATGTCTAGATAACAATATGATGGTTTTTGATCATGAGTTAGAAGATAAGCTTGTCAATATAAAATTTTAAATTATAAGGGTCCATATGAAAAAAGAATAAATTACAATAGAGTTAGTTATAATTAACCCTAAATTACATGACGATCACAAAGGAAAGGCTAAATTAAACTTTGCGACTTAAGTTTAACAATCAAGGACAAAATTCAATCATATAACATGAGAATGAATTAATTGATAATATTAGTTACTTTTGTAGAGTTGAATGTGATTGGATCAAAAGATATCAAGATGTGGCATTTTACGGTAATTGGTTAGGTTGAGCTGAGTTTGTTAAGACCTTAACTCAATCAAAAAAAATAATATTTAAACTCAAACTTTATTTGAAACTTGAACTGATTTCAAATTATTTATGTCCGATATTCATCTCGATTTAAAATTAAAAAATAAAAAACAAAGACATGATAGGTCAGTAAGGACCGACAAAAAATGAACACTAGTTATCTTAATTAAGGATGAGTGTTAAACTTTAGTTTAATAAAACACTAAATCAAACCATACTACACAAGCACTCTCTAATCCTCCCATCTGTTAAATATTTAAATTATAGAAAAAATTGCAAATCATTATTTAATTTTGGATACCCTTTAGTTTAATTGACTAAAAATTATCAAAATTTTTATAATTTTTATTTTAACATACTTTAATTAAATCATTGTTTAAAAAATAGCAAAAAAATTAGTGAAACGTTTTTTTTTATGATTTCCAATTTTCAAAAAAATTTCTTAATTTTTTGTTAAAAATAGAAAAAATAGATGCAAAAATAATAAATATTGTTGATACGGGTTTTTATATTTAATTTGAATTAATTAAATTTAAATTTGGATAATTTATTAATAATATTTAATTGATTCCATTATTTTTTCCGCGCAAGTTAGAAAGAAGGATTTTTTTTTATAAAAGATAAAATTACATTCTTTTGATAATTTTAAAATTTTACAACATTTTTAAAATTGATTTACCTTTAATTTAATTAATTACGGTACCTTATAGTTATGATTCTTTCTTAT
>JANITX010000211.1:74775101-74787932 GCA_027564395.1 Erythroxylum ulei | reverse complement strand
GGGACATTGGGGAAGAAAGAAGAGAGAAGAGTGATACTATAGAGGGGACATTGGGGAAGAAAGGAGAGAGAAGAGTGATACTATAGAGGGGACATTGGGGAAGAAAGGAGAGAGAAGAGTGATACTATAGACACAGAGAGAATCTGTATTCTCCATGAGGAGCATTTGCAGCTCTAGAAGAAGAGGTGTTCAATAGAATCACCTTGTAATGTCAGTAGCGATCTTTTATTATAATCAGTAATATACACTATCTCTAGCATACTAAGCTAGAGTTCTATCATTATTAGTATAAAGTTAGAAAATCTTTATGCAACCAATTTTTAAAATTTTCTTTTTCATGAATTTTAATAGAGAAACATTCATAACACTTATCTTTTTGAAAACAGTCTTCTTATTTCAATTCTCAAGTAGTGTGGAAGCTGTTTTCTACTCATCCTACATCAATTTGGCATTAAAGCTGGAATTGAGCAATGGCAACATGTGGCGGAAGGACATATAAAGGACTGCTCAACGACCAAAAGTAAGATGGACTGATTTTACAAATTCTGGAGATACTGGATAGCCTTGATACTCATTTTCAAGGTAGCACGAACCCTATAAGTAATCCAATTGGCCAGAACACTGAACTAGTGAAGATGGGAATGATTCTAACAACATGGCTGAAGTTAATGAAGGACAATAAAATAAGAAAAGTTGAAGGGCAAGGAAATCAATTTGTCATGCTAGAGAGCATGGATAATAAGTTGGAGGGCAAGGAAATCAATTTGTCATGCTAGAGAGCATGGATAATAACTTTTAGTTGTCAAGGTCAACTTTCGTTAAGTTGAGGAGCATGATGAAAATTTTTTTAAAAAAAAGAATTAGTGTTCCTTACTTATCTTGATTTTTCCTTATTGGTTTAGGATTTGGGTGTATTAGAGAATAATAAGTATCCTTATTAGAGTAAGATTTAATATCTATTTGGTATGTTGAGTTAGATTCCTTATTTAATTAGGATTAGAATCAAGAAGACAAAGTATGTATATAGGACTAAATGTTTCAATAATGAGGAGACGAGAGACGTTTTAGGTTACAAGTTTGTGAAAGTGTGTTGCTTTTTCATCTAAAAGTTATTCTTAGATTTTAGGCATTATTCCTAAATACTAGACATGATGCGCAATTCTTTATGAGCCCTAGAATAGGAATCACGAGTGTGAAGCTAGTAAACCTTTATTCCTTTTCGCTAATATTAAAAACAAACATCAATATCTATTATTACATTTATCCCATTTTTTACCTTTTCTACATGTGATAATCATCTTATTGCAATTTTCAAGTAGCGTAGGAGACGTATCTACCCTACGTTGGTATCTATGCTTGGATTCAACGATAGCAACATGTGGTGGAAAGGCATATAAAAGACTATTCAACAATCAAAAGTAAGACATTGATTTTATGACGTTCATTTTCAAGGTGGTAAAAACGCCACTATAAAGAGCCTAGTTTTCCAAAATGCTAAGATATTAGTTCAGTTGTAGTGCAAGGAAACCAATTTGTTGATAAGTTGGAGTGCAATAGAGATCATGCATAATAACTTTTAGTTCTCGAGGTTGACTTTCGTCAAGTCAGAGAGAATGAACCAAAATAAAAAAAGAAAATTTAGCTTTCCTTGTTAGAAGAGGAAAGTGTTCTTATCTTAGTTTGTCCTTGTTGGTTTAGGATTTTAACTCTGTGACTTTAAAGAAGTAATTTTATTATATATAGAGTATGTACAGAGCAGTGCTTTATATATAAAAAGTTGTTAGCCTAATATAGAATACAATCCCTATAATCAAGTTATACATAATTAGAATTATTCATAGAATCATGCAATAGAATCATAATCCCTGGTTAAGGATGTAATCTATAATACTCCGCCTTAAGTTGGAGCATAGATATTAATCATGCCCAACTTGTTACAAATATAATTGACCCGAACTCCATTCAAAGCTTTTGTAAAAATATCTCCAAGTTGTTCTCCGGTCTTGACATATCCTGCAGATATAAGTTTTGTTGGATCTTTGCTCGAACAAAGTGGCAATCAATCTCTATGTGTTTAGTTCGTTCATGCAATATAGGATTAGATGCAATATGTAGGGAAGCTTGATTATCACACCAAAGTGTGGCCGGTTTTGAGACTTTAAGGCCAATTTTAGAAAGAAGTTGGTATAGCCATATGATCTCACTCGTGGCTTGTGCCATTGTTCGATATTCAGATTTTGCACTTGATTTGGACACAACATTTTGCTTCTTACTTATCCATGAGACTAAATTCCCTCCAACAAACACGCAATATCTAGTTGTGGACTTTCTGTCAACTTTGGAAATAGCCCAATTAGCATCCAAAAAACATTCAATACTAGTGTGCCCATGATTGTTGTATAGTATCCCTAGACCAAGAGCTCCCTTTAGGTAACATAGGATCTACTTTAGGATAGCCCAGTGATGAATAGTTACAGACAACATAAATTGACTTAAAATGCTAATTGGATATGCAATATTAGGACGAGTCACTGTTAAATAATTTAGTTTTCCAACTAATCTTCTGTATTTCTCGGGATCTTCAAACAAGTCTCTTTTAGAGAGCTGTAGATTCGGAGTCATTGGAGTACTGCATGGCTTAACTCCCAATTTTCCAGCTTCAGTTATTAAATCTAGAACGTACTTTATTTAGGACAGAAAAATACCTTTCTTGCTCTTCGTCACCTCTACTCCCAGAAAATATTTCAAGGGCCCTAAGTCCTTGGTCTGAAACTAGTTGTGAAGAAAAGACTTTAAAGATGAGATGCCCACATGATCACTTCCAGTAATAACAATATCATCCACATAGACAACAAGAAGAATAATTCCAGATGCAGAGTGTCTATAAAAAACAGAGTAATCCAATTTACTCTTATTCATTCCAAATGCTTCAATGGCCTAGCTAAATTTTCCAAACCAAGCACGGGGGCTCTGTTTTAAACTATATAGAGATTTCCGAAGATGACAAACTTTACCAGACTGCCCCTGAGCAACAAAACCAGGTGGTTGCTCCATGTATACTTCCTTATGGAGATCACCATGGAGAAAAGCGTTTTTGATATCTAACTGATGCAGTGGCCAATCATAAGTAGCGGCCAGAGAGATGAATAGGCGAATGGATGTCAATTTGGCTACAGGTGAAAACGCATCAAAATAATCAATACCATAAATTTGAGCATAGCCTTTTGCAACACGTCGAGCTTTGAGCCGGTCTACTGAGCCATCAAAGTTAACTTTGACTGTGAAATACCCATTTACAACCAATGACCTTCTTACCAATAGGTAATGGTACCAATTCCCAGGTACCATTGGCATCTAAAGCATTCATCTCTTCCATCATAGCATCATGCCAAGCAGGGTGAGATAACGCCTGATGGATAGTCTTTAGGATAGTGACAAAATCAAGGGAAGCAATAAAAGAACATGAAGAAGAAGATAAATGATCATAAGAAACAAATGATGAAATAAGGTCGATGCACTGACGTTTACCTTTGAGAAGAGCAATTGGGAGATCATCAGGTGATGGATCTGATGGAGAAGAAGAATTGGATATGGGGCGTGTATTAGGATGATTTCGTCGTTTAGAGTAGACAAAACGAAGAGGTGGCGGTTGTGTAGGCGTAGCCTTGGTAGTTTGAAAGGTGACTTCATAAACAAGCAAATCATCATTAGCCTCCGTTCCTGAGACTGAAGAGTGAGGAAAGAAAGGAACCTGTTATGGAAAGGTAACATCAGCTGAAACAAGATATTCGTTAAGAGTGGGACAATAGCAACGATACCCCTTTTGTAGACGGGTATAGTCGAGAAAAACACATTTTACAGACTTGGGGTCTAACTTAGAAATTTGAGGACGTGTGTCTTGAACAAAGCAAGTACTACCAAAAATGTGTGGTGGAATATCAAACAAGGGTTTAGAGGGAAAGCGGACAGTAAGGTATCTCACCGTGAAGGAGAAAAGAGGGCATACGATTAATTAAAAAATAGGCTATGGAGATTGCATCAGCCCAAAAGGATTTAGGAACTTTCATTTGAAATAATAGTGTGCTCTCACAGTTTCAAGGAGATGGCGATTTTTTCTCTTAGCCACGCCATTTTGAGGAGTATCAATGCATGAGGATTGGTGGAGAATACCATGTTGGATCATGCAGGACTGAAATGGTGTAGAGAAGTATTCCTTGGCATTATCACTTCATAAAGTGCAGATTGAGACATTAAACTGTGTTTTAATCTCAGCACAAAAGGCAGAAAAATGAGAAAATAATTAAGAACGATCTTTTCATGAGATAAAGCTAAGTTACACGAGAGAAATCATCAACAAATGTCACAAAATATTGAAACCTAGTTTTGGACATAATAGGGCATGGGCCCCAAACATCATAGTGTACTAATTCAAATGGGGAACTAGCCCTTTTATTGATTTGAGGAAAAGAAGATAGACGATGGTGCTTAGCAAACTGACAGGATTCATAATCTAAAGAAGATACATTATGAAATTAAGGACAAAGTTTCTTCAACAAGGGTAAAGATGGATGTCCTAACCGACAATGGGCTTGAAATAGGGTCAAGACACTAGGGCAAGCAATGGGTTTAGGTATTGAGGCATCCAGAACATAGACACCTCCTAATTCCACTCCTCTACCAATAGTCTTCTTCGTCATAAGATCCTGAAAAATACAATGATCAGGAAAGAATGAGATACAACAATTTAAGGTACGAGTGAGTTTACTCACAGATAATAAATTAAAGGTGAGTCCAGGTAAATTTAAGACAGATGTTAGGGACAAAGAGGAAGTAGGATAGACAGTGCCAAAACCAATAATAGAGGAAGTGGAGTTGTCAGCTAATATAACATGAGAAGGAGATGAGTGTCTAGAAAAAGTAGAAAAGAGGCTAGAATTACCTATCATATGATCTGAGGCACCAGAATCAATGACCCATTGGGTGGAAGAGGAAAGAAGGCACGTAGATGTGTTACCTGAGTCAGTAATAGCAGTAATAGGTGAGGATGAATGCTTCAGTGCTTCTTGAGATTGAGTGAACTTGGCAAATTCCTAAGTAGATACAGTAATAGTCTTCTCAGTAGATGATCTAGGTGCATCAGTAGCTACAATGTGGGCGGAATGTGATTTTTGAGATTTATTATGTAGCTTCCGACAGGTGTATTTAGTGTGACCAGGCTCATGACAATATCGACAAACGATTCCTCTTGCATCTTGATTCTTATTGCTCCAATTTCCACTATTTTGATTGTGATGTTTATGAGATGATTTTTTAGAGTCGAATTCATGAGTTTGACTCACAAGAGCACTAGAATTCTGAGTAATAGGAGGTGCAAATGAATTAATGTCTGTGCGAAGTATCCAAGTAAATACCTCATGCAGGGAGGAAAGTTCGGTACTTGACAGAATATAAGATTTAGCAACATCAAACTAAGAATTTAAACCAGCCAAAAAACTCATAACAGCCATCTGTTCCCGTTGAACTTGTTCGACCTTGATATCAAGACTAAATGGGAACAGAACATTTAATTCCTCGTAAATCCTTTTAAAATTCATAAAATACAACAGAAGAGATTGATCATGTTGCTCAGCTCTATAAAAACCTTTGCATATTTCATAAATTCGAGATATGTTTCCTTTGCTAGAGTATAAGAATTCCAGATAATCCATTAATTCCTTAACATACTCGCAATGATTTGATGAGACAGATGACATCAATATCGATAGAATTTCGAATCTCTAAGAATAAACAAGCATCATCACGTAGCCACTCCCGGCGAGTGTCGCCCAATGGGGGATCATCGATGAGATAATTATCCTTCGAGATACTCCATAGGTAAATCCGAATTGTTTTGGACCACTCAAAATAATTGTGCCCTGTTAATTTATGTTTTGTACAGCACAAAAATGACATCTGCTACAACTAAACTCTTATCGTCAGCCATAATGAAACGAATAATGGATATACACGAGAAACTGGAGGGAAAAATAAGAGAAAAGAGAACTAGAAACGTACGAATAGCACACACAGGAACAAAGGAACTTGCTGCACACAAAAGTTCAAAATAGGTTGAACCAAAATCAACGTCTCCACTCAGAAGTCAAGGCAGCATCTGGACAGTACAAAGGAGTGGCATCTCGGCACGTGCGTAGCGCGTCAGAGCCAGGGATGCTGTGTCGCCACCGGTGAGGGTGATCGGAGGTCGCCATGCTGCAGCACCCGCTGTCATGCTCCGGCGCGTGAGAGGGAAACCGAGACTGCTGGCGGCGTGTGTGAGACACACGCAGGTCTTCTGGTGGGTGGACGATGAGTGAAGGCCAGTCGGCAGGCGGCGGTTCTGATGGTGCTAGTAGTGAGGGAAGTTGTCCACTCAAAAATGGGTGACCTAAGAAAAGTACCCAAAACCTATCCACTAGAAAGTGAATCTGCACACTGGCAGATGAAAAAAAAAAGAAAAAACTGAAAGAGACCTAAGGCCCTGATACCATGTGTGATAGAACCTATAGGGAAGAGGATGACTTAGAGAATGAGAGGAACATTAGGAGAAGGGATAAACCGGCAGTGTAGAAGGTACATTCTAGAAGACAGAACCGTGGGCAGGAGGGTAATTAGTTATTAGATGAGGTGGCAAAGTAGTTAGAATAATAGAATGTACCTGAGGGGATCTATGTAAGGGGGAGAGAGAAGAGAGGAGGTAGGCAGAAGAAAGATAGAAAATATTTGACAGAGAGAATCCATTTCTCCTTGAGGAGTTTCTTCAGCTCTGGTTAGAAGGTGTTCTAGTGAATCACCTTGTAATACCCGTATATTGTCTCTATCATCAATCATCAATATAGTAAATCTCTAGCATATTCAGCTAGAGTCCTAACAAAAACCAAGTCCAGCCTGTGCTTCCTACGTCTCTAACAAAGCTAAGTTATTTATAACCAAGTTGAGCCTAAGCATATCAAATTCAGATCACATGCATTTATAATGGGTTCGATTTACTTAACATGGCCTTCTTTGATAAAAGAAAGAATACAATACCAAACAGGAGAACAAGCACTAAAAGCTTGACAGTGAGCCCAGCCTAACCCGACTTGAACTTATAACTGGGTAAAATTTCCAAGACAATGTCCACCCTGTGCTTTCTACGTATCTAACAAAGCTAATTTATTTGTAACCAAGTTGAGCTAAGCATACAAAATTCAAATCACATGCATTTATAACGGGTTCAATCTACTTAACATGGCCGTTTGGGATACAAGAATAAATAAAATACCAAACAAGACAATAAGCACTAAAAGCTTGACAGTGAGCCCGGGCCCAACCCAACTTTAACTTATAACCAGGTAAAATTTCCAAGACAAAGTCCACCCTGTGCTTCTTATGTCTCTAACAAAGTAAGTTATTTGTAACCAAGATAAGCCTAATCGTACAAAGTTCAGATCACATGCATTTATGATGGGCTCCCACATACACTTCAATAATACTAGTGTAGAATATTCTTATGCATATTCACAATTAACTCTACTGCAGAATTGCAGCCATTGTTAACTGTGTCTCGTCACATCTAAATGATTATGGAAACTCCATTTAATAAGCTTATTAAGTTTGATAGAAGTTTATTCATGTCCAATACTAATGGTGGCGTATCTTAATCCATTACCATTGCTTTTAATTTATAATCTCAATTTTGAATCTCTCTCTCTCTCTCTCTCTCAAACATCAGCACACCCACATGGATTTCTTAGTGTTAAAGAAATAGACTATATCGTTATGCTGCCCTGAACATGAACATTAGTCAAATTGTATTAGACAAATGATCCAACCATTTGAATGGCAAAGAGAAATTTAAAATTTTAGGATTACCTTTGCATCTGATTGTCTGGTATTAATGTGAGAATCCTGCAACTTCTTTTGGCTTTCAGACGAGCACTTTTCACAGAAGAAGTGATCAAGTCTTTTAGCTTCCTCTAGGGTCATTTCTATACAAACAGGATGGAACCTGTCAAGAGTATTCGTCATAAAGCATTCAATTTGACTTTTGCATAAATTATATGGTAGATGATAATGTTTGAACAGGAATAACATGCACAACAGCTTCATCTTAGAGAATGTATAGCCCGGGTTCATGCATAAGAAGGGCATTAGATATACATTGAACAGGCTACCAATGCCTTCCACACATTAACAAATGTAGTACTATTCACAACCCTAAAGAAAAGTTTTTCAACGTGATATGGTTAAAATGATGGATTGTGTCAGCGCCTTCGCAAGTATCATATTATCCCAACAAATAATTCCACTGATAAAATTTACCGTGAAATGTGTTTGTTTTCTTTTCTAGATGTGGCATATATGAACGCGAGTCACTTTAGAAGACAAAATAAGATGGTCCCAATACATTAATGCAGTAGATCTTCCTGTGACGTCCATCTTTAATAAAAATGTTATTTTCAATAACAAAAGAGCTTAACAATAAGAGTAGACAATGTTACTATAACACCAATTTCAAATATGTAACATATATAGCTAGAAACTTCACAGACGGTAACCCACAAACTTTGCACAGTAACTCAAAACAGAAAAGAAGGAAGGCTCTCATACAGAATACATGATAGACGATTTACTGCATTTATTATGTCGCTTTCAGCTAAACTCTCAGATCGAATGGTCATCCACAAAACCACAAAGTAAAACATCTTGCAACAACAAAGCATCTAAAGCAAGCATAGATATTAATCAACAAATAAGTTCTATACATGGACCACAGAACACTATGTATAATCAGTCCCAAATTGACCACAAAGTCTATGAAGCCCAGAGTTGCTCAGACTTTACATCAAAAAGGCCCTGATTTAGAGGGCAAGACTTGTGTTGTGTATATCAAACCTAGACAGGCCTCATATCTCAATATACTAGCCAGCAAATTCTCTTTTAACATTAGTTTCTGCACTGACAGTTCAATACTATAAGAATTTGCAATTTTAAGCTCACTAAAATAAGCATTACAGCTTACAAACAGTCCAACATTGACAAAAACTAATGGTCTTCAAGCCATAGGTCATATTTATCTGCAACATTAATATAAATTTGATCTCATCAATTCAATTTAAAACTTATTTCAGAGACTTGTTAACTGAGCATTGACATCTGCAAGTCAGAAGAATTCGTATACTCATGCATCTCATTAGTTGTTTCACAAGCAATACATAATAGAAAACTATTAAAATAAGTCATTTACATAAAGTCATAAATTACCAGTCAAGTTTTCCACATTAACTATTGAAATGTTATAATGAATAGGAGTATGCAGAAGCTCAAAACAGTTCCTATTAACTATCAATGTTAGACATATTGATATTTCCAGCAAGCTAAATTTTCAGAATATAATAGCACAGTAATCACCAAACACAACAGCATATAGATGAAACACTCTCGTGTTCATCCAAAAATATCAACAAAATCTTCACAAGTAAACTGATTCATGGCGATTAAAAACAGATTCATACAAATCAAATCAACTGCTACCTGAACAAGAAAATTGAAACAGTTGATATGAAGCAATTAATAGGGAAAGCTTACAGCGTACCAGTCGCTGCAGCCTTCGCACTGAACCATTAGGTCATCAGGATTGTAAGGCATCTCACATTTGCAGTACCTGAACAAAACAAATCTAACGATAAAAGAAACTTAAAAATAATGGAGTCAAAACAAGTAAGACTAAGACAAACTAAAAACGTAAAACTAACTGAGCAAGTTAAAAAAGGAAAAGAAAAGGAAACATAAAAACCAAAGCAACTTCTATTAGTATGAAACCACAAAAATTATCAGACCTTACGGTTACTAAAAGTAAAATTTAAAAATCATAAAACAGCGCTCTCAAGAAAATCGTGTTATCGAGCTACAAACTAAACAGCAAAATTAGAGTAAGACAACCTAATCTAACAAGTTTCGATGCAGCAATAGAAAAAAAATAATGATCGAAGCAGTTTTTTCCGTATAACAGATTATGAACATACACGGCAACTCTATCGGGATTGAAAGCTCCAGTGGCCGAATTGTACTCGAAACGGCAGAAGAAGTCGTCGTTTCCTACGGCGTCAAGCTTCGTATAATTCTTAAAACTGTGAACCGTACACTTTCCCTCAATCGTGTCGGCGCTCTGAATATCATAGTGATCGGATAGAAACACCTCCTTCGAGCCGTGGAACTGCCTCCGACCGCCGATCGACTCCTCCGGCCGGTAATACCACCGGACATGGACCTTAACATTCGCTCCTCTGCTATCCGACTCGATCCGCTCGATTTTCGCCACGTATGACGGCTTCGCCGGATCCGATGGCCGCATCAACACACAGTCACCAGCTAAAAAAGAAACATCGCCAGATCAAAGCAAAAGAACAATTGTTCGTTAAGACAAAGAAGGATGAACAATAAGCTCTGTGAGTGAGCGAGAAAGAGACAGAGAGAGAGGAGTGTTTGTTTGGAAGGAAAATGAATTATCTGGAAGAAGAAGATAGAGCAGAGAAAGAGAGAAGAAGAGAGAAAGTTCCAGAGAAAAATCAGTTATCACTGACCTTTAATACTCCTATTGAGGTGTTTAATTGTGTAGGAGTCTAGAGTGCGTCTTGGTCCTTTTGGTTTGCCCATGGAAGTAGTAGTAGTGTTGTTGAGCAATACCGAGACATGCACAAAGACAAAGAGAGAGATAGGCAAGCGAAAGAGAGAGAATTGCCTTAGTTTTAAATTAAAAGGAAGTTTCTGTACACTATATATATCTGTTTTTGTCTATTACACTGTTCATGTCCGTGCGTCACACGAGCAAAGAGGTCCGGCCGTTAAAAATCAGGATCTAACGGCTGGAGGGAAAAGTGCGGTTTTTGTGCTGAGAGCTGTGATTCGGTGGTGCCAGACGTGTCATAAGACGCATATTATTTAAACAACCAATAAAAAATTTTCTTTTACCAATTTTTCATTTCAACGTATTTAGATTTTTTAAAAAATTAAATAATAAAATTATTTTTATAAATACATATATTAAATTTTAAAAGATTTAAAATAAAATTTTTATTTTTATGTATTAATCTTGTTATTATAAAAGAGAATAATTTTTAACTAATTTTATTCTTAAATTTTAAATATTTAATTAAAAATTTTATATCAATAACAACAATTTAATAAAAATTTTACTAACATGTAAAATATAAGAAGGTTCAATCTTATAAATAAAAAAATTATTTTTAAATAAAATAAAAATTAAAAAACTGGTAATTTCTCTTTTCTCAATGTTTGATCAGGAAAAAGGGTCAATTCATTAGCCTTAATCCACTTTGGATGAGAAAAGGACAACGAAGAGAAGATATCCGATTCTAAATAAATAAAAAGATGAGGGGTAATTTCGGTAGCGGGAAACGAGGGGAGGCTGAGTATACACGTAAATATTTACTTTAAATGGGGTTAGCGAATCACGCTATCTGATGGGAGGGCTACTGGGATAATGCCACGTCCTGGTGAGTGCTCCTTGCTTTGCCACGTCATCTTGGTCCGAAAGGAATCTTTGCAAGGAATTTATCATATATATTAAAATGTTTGCGTTCCCGGATATACGGTGGATGTGTTTGCAGAGAATATTTGCCTGTATACGATGAGAGTCTGTTTGGATAAGGAGAGTAGCTTTCGTGGGCCCAACGGGTTTACGCACGCTGATCTTTCTAATTAACATGCTGCATTCAAAGTGACATTTGTCAAAAAATTAAGGTAGATTGGTTTGCTCTCTAGTGATTTTTAGTTTTTTTTTATTTCTATTTTTCTTTCAAATAAAAATAAAATCATATTTAATTGTTAATGTATAGTTATTTTTATTATTAATGATAATTATATATTAGCTAAAAATTAAAGATAAATATTTTTTAATTAATTGAATTCATTTTAATCTCTTATATAATATTTATTAATAAATTGTGAACAAAATTGTTTTGATTTATTAAAATAAATAATTTATAATTTATTTATAATAAAATTTTTCTTTAAATATATTTTAATTATCAAATCAAATTTCAGTTGATATTTATATATTTTGAAGATATCTTAAATTAATAATTATTTAATTTAATTAATTACAAATTACTATATTAAATAATTAAATTATATATTTATTAATTTAAGATATCTTCAAAATATATAAATATCAAATGAAATTTGATTATATATTTAGTTGATAGTAAATTAGTCATAAAAAGAATTAGAAAATAAATTTTATTTTTTTTAATTTTCACACATTTTAAAAATAGGAAGAAACCAAAATCAAAAACAAAAAATTAAATAGAATTTTTAATTTAAAAATAAAAGCATAAAGCATAAATAGAAATAAACAAGCCCTAAAAAAATAGTACAGATCGGGCCACACATGACCTTAGCAGTACAGATAGCAATAGGTAAAGTTGGGTCATCTTAAGCCCAAGCTTGACTTGAAAATTTTAGTCTAGTTTGATTTCCTTCGAATTCGACCTATTCTTGGGCTTACCTTAAGCCACCGACTAAATTGAGACTTACGCTTGGTATCATTTGATAAAGAAAATGAATTTTTATGTCACTTGCATTTGAGTGAGTGTGTTTTTTTGGCAATGAGAAGTAGCCTCTTATTGTGAGCCTTTATACATTTCGATCTGGTTCGGTCTGAGTTTGCTGAAGCTGGGCGGCGTTGTTTGAATCCATGAGCTCAATGAACTTCAACTAGAAAATACCTGCAAAAACAATAGAAGGCACACCGGGGGTTGATCGCCGGCCGGCTCCTCCGATGCCTAAGTC
>JANITX010000211.1:74743136-74760902 GCA_027564395.1 Erythroxylum ulei | reverse complement strand
ATTTGATGATCTAGTACTTTTTTTTTGGGGGGGGGGGTTGGCGATGCCATTTAATTTAGTTTACATATCTCATATTAATATACGAATACACTTTAATAGAATAAATTAAAAGATATTAATCAAATTAGAGGACCTGATCCCTTATTCTTCAGCTTGTAAACGAAACGCCACATAAAAAAAACCGCAATGAATTAATTAAATATTTATATGTGGATTACCGACAAATCTTCCTATGTTAATTACAGCTGGCAATCTAGTTTAGTTAAACTAATTGTTTTTATTTATATAAAATACTTCAAAATCAGGATGCCTGTCAAGGCAAGATTTAGTTTTTATAAGTCCACGTGCCGGCCACAGCTTGTTTAATGGCTTCATTTAACATAGTATTAAATTGAGTTTGGTTTAAAATAAATTAATGTTTTCAAAATTATACTTAAGGTCAAATCAATAAAATAAGAGATTTAAAATTTAATAGATTTAATTAGAATTAGATCATTACAAAATTGGTTAAAGATTAAATTATCTTAAATATAACTAAAAAAAGTGTACTTACTTATAAAAAGTTTAGAAGTTTAATTGAAAAATAGATTGTTAAATGAAATTTAATTTATTTTTTTGTTTATAAGAATTTATTAATTTAAAAAATTGATCGATTAAAGTAGATCGAACTAAAAAGTTGAAAAACTGAACAAAACATTTAGACAATTCAAAATTTTTACTGTTGAATCGGCTGAACCAGTAGATATTTTTAATTATTGAAATAAACAAAGTTAAATATATAGGGAATCTTTTTTTTCATTTTAGATATCATAGTTTAAAAATATTATTTACATCATATGATATTATCTAGTTATTAGACGATTTTTATTAATTTTTTAAAATTAATTTTAATATAATAATATTTTAAAATTATAAATAAATGACCAATTATTATAATATAACATAAAGACTTGTATAATAATTAAATAATACTTATAAAAAACAAATGATAATCTTTTAAAGTAAAAAGATTAAAATAAATAAAGGTTAGACTTAATGTAATTAAGCTACGTACAATTATTTTAAAAATTCTTAGTTATCTTTTTGTTTATTTTAACTCTCCTTTTTTTATATTTTCAATAATGTTTAGTCTTGAAATACCTCATTTCTTTGATAATTTTAGTCTAATTTTAAATTAATAAAATTTTAATTAATTAGTCAATTTTAATTTAATTTTAAGACAATAAAATTTAAATAAAATATTTTATTTTTAGTTCTAATTAAAAAAAGAACTCGAGCTTGTAAATCAATTTATGTTGCTTGAAACAATCTCTTGAAGTCAAACAACTGAAGTGAAAGAGCGTACTCTTTATAAAGTCAGACACTACATCCCTTGAAAATAGATGGTCTATACTCTTGAATCTTTGACATAGGGATGTAAAATAGATAGTCTATACTCTTGAATCTTTGACATACTACTTCTTAATTGATGCAATAACTTACAAATTATGTTAATTGGGTATTTTATACTAGACAAGCCTTATATAATAAGGGCGATTAAATAAATATAAGTAAGGGATTCAAATACAGAACCTTTTGCCTTCATATCTTCACTCTACCTACTCTACCATTCCTAAGAGGCAAGGACACAAATAGGATTTATTGAAATCTTTGAATCACCACTAGTTAGGATATAAATTACTACAATCTTATTAAGTAAATAATATATCTCTTCAAAAATCAAAAAGTGGTTTTAGTATCAAATTGAACAAACAAAGATTATACATAAAAAGGTAATTTCATAGATATCATATACTTCCTTTATGATTTTAAAAATAGAGAAAATCTATAAATTTTTAAAATCTAAAAAAATAATCTTGAATTTTAATTTTCTAAAAAAAATCTCTTAGATTTCGGTTAAAAAATAACAATCAAATGCACATGTATGAATATCACAAGTGAATTAATAAAATATTATTAATACGATAACTCAACTTGTTTCTTAAATATGATTCGATCAAATTAATCTCGATTGAAATTAATAATTTAAGATAATTATAATAAATTGTTATTTTTAGTTAGTTTAATTAGTTTAATATAAGTTTAAAAGCTAAGTTAAATTATTATATAAGTAACATTTGATTAGTCATGTTGACTCTTGTAAGTTTCAATAAAAGCACAATACTATACAATTAGACTTGGAATAAATATGTACATATACTGTGGTAGTTCACGTGGTTAAACAAAGTTTCCTAGAATCTCTAAATTTTGTAATTCTATATTAAAATAAAAAATTCAATATAAAAGTGTGCAATATTTAATGACTATTAAGATAAAGTTATTATTTTATTATAAATTATTATTTATTAAATAATTTATTTAAAATTTTAAAACACTAGATTCTTTTTCAATTTAGTTTTTTCTAACAAATATTATTTAAAATGTACAATTATTTAAAATTTATATAATCATAAATTTTTCATGAAAACTCCTTATATGCGCTACTTTCCTTAGGCTATGTTTAGTTGGATGTAAAGTTTATAATGAAATAAGATAGAGTGAAATTATTTATAATGCAATGAAACGTAAGTGGATGTAATATTAAAAAATTATTATCTGAAAAAGATGGAAAGGTTTATAATATAATATAGTGAAATACTGTTTGGATGAAGAATTTATAATGTAAAGTTGTTTATTATTTTACATTCCATCATAAACCTTTCAAATTGAAGAATTTTTTATTTTTACTGTTTATGATGAAATATAATAGGATGTAATATGAAATTATCATCTTCCATTCCATTACATTCTATCATAAACAGTAAAAATAAAAAACCTCTGATTTGAAGGTTTTATGATGAAATGTAAAATGATAAACAATTTTACAATTTATTATATTATAAACTCTTCATTCAACAACATTTCACTACATTGCATTATGAACTTTTTCATTATTTCCGAACAACAAATTTTTAATATTACATTCATTTATATTTTATTCTATTATAAATCATTATCTTCTATTAAAAACTTTACGTCCAATGAAAAGGCACACATTCTATTATAAATCGTAAAGTAATTATCATTTAGACATATACGATCAGTAAGGGCACACGTGAACTAATGAAAAACTTCTAATGTGGTTAGTTCATCTTAACTTGATCCAAATCATGCAATACGTAATCATTTTAAAAAATCAATTTATTTCTTATACACAATTTTTAAGAAAAGTCTAATAACACGTGTTTACATGAAAATTTTAAAACTATAAAAAATTTATAATTTTAAAATTCATGACTATTTTAAATAATAAAAGCATAAGAAGATATTTTATTTTTATCCTTTGTTTAAACTACGTAATATACAGTTATCATATCTACTAAATAATTTATTTAATACATCCTTAAAACATCTTGTGTAGATTTTTTCATACTAAAAAATATTTGCATGTACATTTGTACTTTGGATTCATTAATCAATCCAACATGGTGAAGGAAGAGCTTTTGTGCCAAAGGTGCCTGACATTCCCTATAAGATCTGATAGCAGTTCGGATTAGTCCAAGTTGATTGAGCTTGAGGTCAAATTTATTATTATTTTTTATATTTTAGGTTTTAGATAGAGCTGGTGTACAAATTTTGCTGCTTAAAATTAAAATTTGATATGTACATTAAATATCATTTTAGATAAAACGATATTGTTTAAAAAAATTTAATCATGTTCGATCAAGCTTATGCTCATGCCCAGATTAAAAAATAAAAATCTCCAGCTAGACATGGTTTTAAAATAGAATTTGTCTGACCAAAGTCATGTATATTCATTGTCGACAAACTTATTCTCTAACAAGCACTCAAACGTTTTTTATAAGATCAAGTACTTATTTTATAAGAAAAATACAACACTTGCTACTTTTTTTACGTTCTATTAATTTCAAGTCTTAGTAGAACAATGACAAAGAACAATTTAGAGATAATATATAAATGTAATGTGAATTTCATAATTATAATTTCATTTGCAATGTATATTTATCACATAAATTTTATTTTATATATCTTAGTATATATAATATAAAAAATGCTTTTAAAGTATTTTATCAATAAACTATAACCAATCAATTAGTTGTTATACATAAACAAGACTTCTTTCACTACCCATCATTAAATAAAAAACCTTGTATATTTTTATTAAACCCATATTTTGGCTTCTCTTTCTTTCCTCTAAATTGGAATCTCAATGACAACTTTCCTTTTTTTCCCCTAATTCTGGTAAATTCAGTTGGACCAATTGCATTTAATGAGTTAAAATTAAATTATTTCAGTTTTAAATCGAATTTAAATTTTTAAGTAATAGTTTAAATCTGAAATGTTTGAATTTGAGCTTAGGACCTTTGTTTCCAACATCAAAAAGTTACTTAACCAATCTTAGGAGATCAGAATTGTCCACAACTATCGTGAAGGCAACTGAGCTACTAACTAGTTGACCAATTTCATAGTAGATCTCCTATTAGGATATCATGAATTCACTAACCTTCTAGAATGACTATGTACGGTATTAGATCAAGATAGAACAGGTACAACTAGTTCAAGAATGTGTTTTATGTCGTTGACTCTATTGGCGGTTTGCCTCTCCTCTTATATATATATAAAAAAACCATTTCAAATGAATCAAAATTCTTTTTAAAATAATGATATTAAAATATTTTCAAAATAAAACAAAAATAACATTGTTGGAGTAGCCTTAACAGGTTTGACCACAAAATGAAACTAATATCGTCATTGGGGTGGCTTGAACTGGTTTAAACTCGGCTAAACTTAGCGAGTGCTTGGTTGATGGGTTTAAGAAATGGTTAATGAGTAAATGATGAAAAGTGAGTGATTGGTTCAATGATTTGGCGAAGCATAAAGTCGACTTGGCATATAGTGCTAAAAGGCATGCAATGGATGATAGGAGATGGCACCGGAACTCGCTTTTAGACAGACCTTTGGATTGCAATAGTCGGACATCTTTTAACTTATGTTACAGCCCCTCTCCCAAATCTCCATCACAACTTTAGTGTGCAACACTTTGTGACCAGCGATGGGACTTAGAAGTGGGATGCATTTCAACATTGCCTCCTGACGTCAATTGGTAGGGTCATAGCCGGCATGTTTCCCCCAAAAACCTTCCTAGGATTGGATAGGTTGATCTAGGTTATTTCTAATACTGGCCTATTCACCATAGATTCCACTTATTCCATGATAATGGGACATGATGCCTACTCACCCTTTGATCTTTGGAAGGAAATCTGGCAGTGGAAAAGCCCACAACGCATCTGCTCCTTCCTTTGGCTTCTTGCACACGATCGATTACTTACTAATTAATAACGTGTTCGAAAGCACCTCACTGCGGGCGATGGATGCCCCACTGCCATTTACTTGAATACTCACTACATGTTATGCGAGACTGTGACCGATGCCATCAAGTGTGGCACGTATTCCCTACTCAACTCATCTCTCCTGATTTTTTTAACATGTCTACTCCGGATTGGCTCACTATCAATCTCCAGAATCACTGACATGTCCTTAGGCATGAATGGTCGATTATTTTTGGCACTACATGTTGGTTCCTATGGAAATGGTGAAATTTGTCCCTTTTGAGGATCATTTTACATGGCCGGACTCACCATCTTCTCCTATTTTGTCCTATGCAGATCAAATCCACCAGTCCGTCGTGTGGCAATAATGAGCTACCACTGAAGATCGCCCTCGAAAAGATAGACTCATCAGTTGGACTAAACCTCCAACTAGATGGGTAAAATTAAACACAAATGGAGCTTGTAAACATTCCTCGTCCTCAACAACAGCCAGTGGATTGTTACGGGATAGTGCAAGCAACTGGCTTTGAGGCTTCACACACAATCTGAGATGGTGCTCATCACTGAATGCATAACTCTAGGGGATTTTTCAGGCCTTACTCTCGCATAGAATTTGAGGTATCGCCGGATAGAACTTGAAGTAGATTCTACAGCGGTGATCAAGATCCTATCCTCCTTTGACAATCATTCTTGGGCTCTCAACCCTATAGTTATGGGAATTCCCAGACTGTTTGCTCATAATTGAACTGTTGCTTATCGTCATATATACCGAGAGGCCAACAGATGCGTCGACAGACTAGCAAATTATGCAGTTCATTTTGTTGTTGGCGTCCATTATTTAACTACTACATCCATAGGGTGCCACTTAATCCTTCTAGAGGATAAGTCCGGGTTATGTTTCCCGAGACTCACTCTGTAATTTTCTTCGTTGCACTTCCTTAAAAAAATGAGTGGTTGATTGTTGATTATCATTATAGGGGCAATAGTTTGGTATCTCACTTTTAGAGAATCTTCCATGCTCTCCATTTAGTAGAGGAATGAAACTCATTCCTTAGTAGTAGTTCTTTTTTTTTTTAAATTTAACACTAATTAATTAATTAAAATAATTAGTTAGAATGTAGTTAAAATATAATTAATTAATTAATTAATTAGAATGTAGTTAATTAATCAATTACATTATAATTAATTAATTAGTTGCATTATAATTAATTAAAATATAAATCATTCATTAATTAAAATATTGTAATTAATATTTTAATTAATATATATATTGTAATTAATTAATTGCAACATAATTAATTAAAATATTATAATTAAATAATTAAAATATAATAAAATTTTATTTCTTAATATTTTTTATAAATCAACCGTTATATAATCGTTACTTCTTCTTAAGTAACTATCCCAATGATAATAATGTCCATTCTCTTTGCTTGCGTTCATTTCCATTTCTATTATACCTAATCAGCCTCTTAAAACTGCCCTCTGTCAAGCCTACTTTCAAATCAATGAATAGACCCTGCTGTTCCTTTCTAGGCAAGCCCCGTATTATATATTATTTGTTCTTCCTCTGGTCATCTAGCTGTGGTGATCTTATCACACCACACCAAATTGCCCCTTTCCTTTGGATTTGACCTGATTTTATAGAACAAAAGTTGTTAGCAAACAAGTTGAGATGTATACATATATACCCAAGTCATGATCGTTGCTTTTTCTAATGTCTTTTAAGCTAATCAATGTGGGTTTACAATTTGCAACTTGCGTGTTTGTTGGAATTTGATAGGTCTATAATAGTGTTAAGTTTGGTAAAGAACATTTATTTTTGAACTCAATTTAATTGATAAAGAACTCGAGTTATATTTTATTTTTTACTAAATAAACCTTAAATTTAAATTTTGTATTAAACTAAAGGACCAAAGTATGCTAAATATAAATTATATATTTAAGATTTATTTGGTAAAAGTTAAAATTTAGGTATTAACTCAATCTTAAATTTAAATTATACTTATTTTTTACATCCAAGTGTTTGATTTAGATTCTTATGAATTTTCAAATTGGGAGGTGGGATTTAAATATGTTTAATGCAAGTTGAGCTAACTATAGTCCTTGTCTTTAACTGGATATATAATCTCTAAAAAGAATAAATGGAAGGTAGATTAAATCTATGAATTTGTATGAATTATGTGTTTAAGATTTATTTAATAAAAATATAAATTTAAGATATTACCTTAATATTTAATAAAAATTTAAGAATTAAATTATACTTTTTTAAATACCAGTGTTTATTTAAATTCTTTTGAATTTTCAAATTAAAAAGTGAGATTTAATATAAATAAATATATTTAATATAAGTTGAGCTAATAAAAGTGAGCCTTGAAACAATCGATCAAGTTACTCGTACTCAAACAAATTACTAAGCCTTTGTTTGATTGGGCTTATACTAGTAAAGTTTTTGTTAGTAAAATTTTTATTTGTAAATCTTTTTTAGAAGAACTTTTCTAAGAGACCAGTTGATTATTTGACTGTCATTTAATAAGAGCTTTTTGAATAAGCTTTGTATAGTAAATTTTTGTTGTTGTTGGTAAATCAGTAATAAAATTAAAGAAGAAAAAGTTATATAAAAAGCTTGAGAGAGTATAGAAACTCGTCTCAATTCTAACAGAAACTTAAAGAACCTGTGCTACTTAGTCCCCTAACAATGCTCCACAAAAAGGCAAAAACATCAAACCCGGAATCTAAAATACATTGAGGACCTTATGACCTAAGCAACTACTCCACGTGAATCATTTTAAACCAGAAACAATCATGTAGTTGTGCAGAGGATATCCCAAGGTGCTTCAGAAACCTCATCAATCACACAGTCTCAAGAACCCCCCATTAATGCATGCATGCTTTCCTAGATTCTGCCTATCCTTGATTGGTGTACTGATGTAGGTGCCTGCCCCATGTAAGTCTTCCTTGGCCACCGAGCTTTTTCATACAATAGACTTTTGATAATATAAAAATAAAAATTATTTTTAATTTTAATTATATTTTATATTACAATATAAATTATTTGTAAATATAAATATTATTTAAAGTATATTAAATAATATGTAAAATACAATACATTAATTATTATATAATTTTAAATCATATGAAACATAAATGAAAATGTATCTAGTGAAATCTTTTATATGGATTAAAACATGAGTAAACTAATATGAAAATAAATATTAAAAATATAAAAAAGTCAAATAATATTATATAAATCTCAAAATAAATATTTAAGTTGAGTAAATAATTAAATACATAATAAACAGAAAAATAAATTTGTGAGTATTGTAAAAATTACGTATAAAACATAAAAATAAAAGGAACTAAAAATAGGTTCATTAATTGATTTAAAAATCTACTTAAAAAAGTTATTTGAGAAATTTTTTTTAAAATTTCTAAATTTGAATTTCTTAAAAAGCTATATTTTAACTACCAAAAAAGTCATATATATTAAAGAAGTACTTTTTTATTTTACAATTAAATATCTATTTTTTTAAATTACTTTTGTAATAAAAAATACTTATTAACCTCCCAAAAGTTTATCCAAACAGTTTCTTAATCACAAAAACATAAACAACCTACTGAATATATAAAAGAAAGGGTACATATGTTAAGACTTTCGTCCGACCTCTCTAAAATGAAACGTTTTGTTAACTCAGTATGTTAACTTTTTGACTTTTTTATAAGTTGAGCAAATCATAGTCCTTGTCTTTAAAGGGATATGAAAAGTAACAAGTTGAAAGTAATTTAAATTGTATGAATTTGTAAAATGGGCCCACTTCCCTTTCAATCACTATCCATTAATTATTAATCGAGAGAAATCTAAATTAGGTCATGCCCGAAGTCAGCCGGTACAGCAAATATTGATTATGTTCATTAAACGCGACAAAAATTGCCGCTGTGCGGTGGGGTTCACAACACTTTAATTTTGTGAAACATCTGATCCATATGACCATCCAAGTTTCCATCTCAATTTCATGATCTAGCCCCACTGACCAGATTCGTGCAGGTTAGTTTTTGTTTGGGTGACGTTAACCGGTGATTAATCAGTAGCTGATTAATTAATATAAAATGATTTTTTGTGCGCAAAATATATAAGCTATATAAGAATTTGAGGGATTTTAGAATTTCAGATTTAACTTTTTTAGAGTTCTTAGAGTAAGATCTTAAGGGTTTAAAATTAGTCCAGCAAAAATTGAAATACTTAATGTATATAAAAAAAGATAATCAATAAAATATAAATTCAAATACAAAGTTTTGGAATTTTTCCAATAAAACCTAAGCATATGCACATTCTCTTGAATCTTCAGTTACATCAAAGCTATTTCTCGATAAGGCAAGCATAGATTGATTAACTCGTGAACATAGCTTTGGTTAAATCTTTTTTTTTGAGAAATTAAAAATTTCTCATTAATGAATGAAATGTTACAAGAGATAGAAAATAAGGCAGCACTTGGTCCAAAGGTCCAACTTAGTCCAAAGCCAATAAGCCTATTCATTACACGAGGAAAACCCAAAAAAGTAAAGCAGTTATCGTCTTTAGTCTCGAACTCTCGTCATTACTCAATTAGGGTTGGCGAAGAAGGCGACGAAGGCGAGGGAATGATCGGAGGTCGAAAAGCAGCTGAAAACCATGGTAGGTAATGGTCTAAAAACATCGATCTAGAGCAGAATCATTCCATTACATGACTCAATTTCTTCATTTGTCAGCGGAGAGACGGAACTTAAGTGGCGTTTACAAACAAGGAGCCCCGGTTGGAAGGTCGAACAAGGTAAGTGTTTGGATTTTAACTCTACTTTCTCCTTCTGATAGCTCTCATCTCAGAGATCTGAAACGCGAATCTACTCAGCTTCTGTGACAGAAAGGGAGGAGGAGATCTGGGTTATCTGCTTGGAGAAGGTGGCAGTTTGCAACAGAAAGGAGAGGATCCAAGTATGCCAAGATCCTTATTACTGTATTCTGGGTTCTGCGAATAGAAGGGGGTGAGCTGTGGCTTACAATGGGTAGTTATTCAGATAGGCTAAAGTCTCCATATAGTAGTGAGTCGACCATTGCAATATTGGTTCAACCGATGGATGATCAGTTGTTCCCAGATGCTAGTAGTGGAGAGGTCAATGATTGAACATAGAGAGTTAGCCTGGTCCCGGAATCTTCGACTGTTCCTCTCCTTCCATATAACCTGAACACAAGTAGCAGCCGACAGTAACAAGATCTCTTTCCCATGTTTAGGCATCTGCAAGTGAGGGATATCTAATAGTATATCAATAATACTACTATTGGAGTAATCAGGAAAACTTAGATTGGAGATTTTTGCCCAAACTTCCCTTGAGAACAAACAAGCAAAGAATAAATGGTCTCTAGTTTCGTCCTCTTGCTTGCAAAGAATACAGGTCTTAGGGATGGTTAGGAAAGTCAACCTATCCAGAGTGCTGAGTCTGTTGAGCATAATAAGTCAAAGCAGAAAGCTCAAATTAGGCCTTAGCAACTTGTTCTGAATCAGTTTATCCCATCCGACCAGATCAGTGGACCTCTCCCTTAGTCTTGATTTCATGAGAATGGTATTTTCATAGGGCGACTCAAGCACTTTCTACATTTATTGATTTCATGAGAATGGTATTTTAAAAAATAGAATGGTATATATACGAAAAAATAATAAAAACAATCCAATAAAAATTTTCGTTAATATATCAGTGTAAAGAGATCTAATAACACACAGTCTTATTCCTAATTAGTAGAGAAGCCAATAAAAAATTCAATTCATCCCGAACTTAATAAGCCTTGTTTGAATTTATTAAATCTTAGGTTCGAGTATGGAGAGTCAACATGAAATTCAATACAAATGGCTCAATTTTTTTTTCTTAAAATGACTTTATTTTGCTTTAATTTTACAAACTAATATTATTTTAGTGTTTTAAATTTAAAAATTCAAGATTTAAATGATGTTATTTTAAAAATAAAATCTAAATATGTTGTTTTGTGAATAAGTTTAGAATGTGCTTTGAGCCAGACTCAATTGCCCCATAAAACATTCATTAATGACAAAAAAGGTTCAATCAAGCTGTCCTGAAGTCAACAAATCCAACCTAAATTGGTTAAGTTTATATTTTTTAATTTTAGATATAAAACTAGGTTAGAATTGCTGAGTTGAAATTTGAAAGTTTTATATAAAACAATGTTGTTTTAATTTTTTTAAATTTTAAAAATAAATTTAATCAGGCTCAATCAAACTCAAAACTACCTAAGTTTGATCGAGTTTTAGACTAAGTCGGCGCAAGTTCAAATCCAATCTAAATCCAATCCGACCCCTTGTATCTTAGTTCAGACTTACCCTTCTTGAACCGTTGCCAAACTTACTCGAAGGAAATCAAGACTTGGTTGTGCTCTAGCTAGTTTTCATGCATTCAAACTCCATGCCACTATACAATTGAGTCAAGCAACCCATAGGTTGGATTTACAGAGCAACGATATTACTCAGGGTCGTCATTCTCCCCTCAAATCTCCCTGTCTCCCACAAACGTCAAGTGCTTGTACTATAAAGTATGGCTCCAAGGAGAATGCAAGTGACTCTGACTGGTAAATATATAGATCCAATCCATGACTTGTTCTTTTGTCAAATCAGTTAGGTATGTTGATCTTTAACCCAAAAATGCATGTTTCATGTCCCCAGAGTGGCACGAATCTGACCCAAATTGTCATTTTTCACAAGGTTCAATCACATGAATGCCTGAAGTCAACCTTTTCAGATTGCACTGTAGCTTGTGTACTTCTTTTGAATGGGATGATCTACCGACTTCTAAAATAGAAGACGCACGACTCACACAAATCAAAGGAATTGGAATGATATGCTTATTTTGAACTTACGAAATATGGTAAAAGAGTAAACTCCTTCTAATAATTATTCAATTGTAGAGAAATATCTTTTTTTAATTAAACGAATACATATATACACACGATATGGAACATAAAATGAAGAATTTCAAATGCATCATAATCAATTATAATATTGATTTTTATATATGCATGACAGAAACAAACTTATTTCTTTGAATATTTATCAAGTGTACATATAGTAAATATATAATGAAGGAGCAACGGTTTCGGTTGCATTGCAGAATCGGCAGAAGGAGAGTGGATTGGAGCTGTGTCTGGGTTTCAAGAAGGGGTATTTGACCCTGCTGTGGCTGAAGCAATAGCCTGTCGTTATGCTATCAACTACGCCACTCAATTCCTTGAGGGAAATGGCGTTGTTTACACTGACAGCCAAGTACTTATACAAGCATTATCTTCTTCCAAATTGGACTTCTCTGCTTATGGTTTAATTATCCAGAAATGCAAGTTGTTACTTGTTGCTAGGCCTAATATTGAAGTAAAATGGATTACAAGACATTTAAATCGGGCCGCTCATTCTCTTGCCTGTGTTTTCATTCGTTTTTCCCGTTATGTAATTTGGGAAACGATTCCGGATGTAATCTCATCCCTTTATATTTATTAATGATATTGGCTCTCTGCCTTTCAAAAAAATATATATAGTAAATATATAATTAATTAAATATTAAAAATTGTGAAAATACTTTTATTTAACTTGAAATGAAATTTAAATTAATATATAAAATATTCACTTGTAAAAATTGAATATTAAATTTTTAACTTTCATATTATTTCAATTGTTTTCTTTCTATTTATTTAATTATTTACTTTTATCTGAGTAAAGCATTGAAATTTTAAGCAAAAATAATGTCTTTTTGAGTAAAATAAAGATATTTTCAAATTTTAAATTAAAAAATAATCAAATTTAGTCCGTCCCAATCGGGCTTCAACTTAGACCAATCATCCCTGTGTAAAGTGAATAAAGAAGATAAGAATCCTAGATGAATTTGGCTAGAGGGTTGAAAGTATCTTTCGGCTACATTTTAATCCCTTTGACACAATTCAGATATGACAAACTTTTTTGTCCTATATCAAAGGATTTCTACTTTAGGGGTCGACGGCCCTGTCCTGAGAGGAGAACTGTAACTTGGTTAAGATGTCAAAAGAAGATAAGATCAACAAGAAGCTTCATTTATGAGGATAAGGAGTATCTGAGCCTACAACAAAAGCATTGTACAATGCATTACTTAACCCTCCTAAGGAAGCAACCGAGTGTTCTTAAATTGGGACCATTGGACACCAGAAACATGAGAAAATGACATGCCACAAGTGGCTCTGTGACATTTACAGCTTGAACTAAGCTGTTTTTAGCGCATGGATTCGGGACCAGAGCTTTTCACAGTAAAATTTCAATATCAGAACTTCAAGATCGTCGGATGGTCAACAATCTGTATGTAGGATTGCCTTCTGCTAATGATTATTGTCTCGCAAATCTTTTTTTTTTTTTCATGAAAGATGAATGAATTCTTCCCTATGCAATATTTTTCAACTTTAGACTGCTACCAGTTAAGAAATATAGTTATACATACGATATTAGAGATCAGCTGGCCAGCTCACACATTGAAAAAGTTTGCAACTTTATGCTCGACAGTGAAGCTAACAGCGTTGATGTCTGCCTCGTTATGTGCTGATTTACTTGTTGATGGTGTTATCTTTGTCCTGAGCTCAAAAGAAGCCAAATTGCTTTTGCACAGTCCAAAGTAAGCGCTTAGTTCCTGTTAAAAATCCAGAGATACGTCATTTTCACTGGGAGCAAATGAGATTTTTCCTTTTGATTTTGTGACTATTGGCAACATCTTTGGCCGGCAGCCTGGGTTCATGCTTTTGATTCCTACTTCTTGGTCAGGAAAAACACACGAATGCCTGTGACCCAGAAGCTGAAAAAGCTCCATAGCCCTAGCTCTACATGGATATGGAATGCAAAACTAAAAGTGTTTACACTGCATCCTATGTGTCGTCGCGTTAGTTCTATTTATAGAAACACCAATGGTGGGTTATGTTTGAAAGATAATTTAAAGGAAACCCTTTTAATATTATGTATTGTAAACTCTCCTGTTTATCCGACATTAAAGGAAATGATAACAATCAATTGCCTCGAATCGACATCAAGATGTTCCAGGGCACTTACTGCTATTGTGTAGTGTAACTGTAGAATTGGCATCTTCGGCAATTTGTGCCTGTGTATGTGAAGTAGTGCGCTTCAAAATTGACACATCTAATTCCAATTGCACCATATAACAAAAGAGCCACGGTACAGTCCCTTTAAAGTAAGGCTCTTCCACAACCATACATGTAGAAGAATATGCTCGATTAGATCTATACTTAATGAGTTAGATTTAACTGAATTGAATTTTGAGTCGAGTTAAGATTTGAAGGACCGGTTTAAAACCCGATCCAATAGCTTAAACGTTCTTTATCACTGTTATAAATATTGTAATTTTGATATTAAGTTAAAAAAAGAAGATCACCTCTTTTTGTTAGGCTATAATTACCATGTTTGATGAATAAATATCTATCCATCAGCTTATGAAATAGGGTGAGAAGAAAGTAATGGCCAAACTTCGGAAGGAGAAATTTTGGTAGCCCCGGCACATCAAATGTGCATTTTTCTCTTTCGAGAACCTCATTTCCTGATTTCACATTACACACGCTTTGAAGAACCATCTTCTTTGTTATTGTCTTCTTCAAGCTCTAAACCTCTCTGCCAAAACCAAAGCAATCCCTTTTTAACATTCTGGTGCAGCACTACAATACTCACAAACAAGTGGACCCCTCCTGCTTCCGTACCATGGCCCGGACATTAAGCGTACCTTTACACGTAATCTTCCTCCAACTCATTTTATAAAGCACACCACTCCTTCCTCATTTCACTTCACACCAATTTTGTTTTGTTTTTCCTCAATTTCTCTCCATCAGCTTCTCTTCTCTTCGTCTACACATGAGTTTCAGGCGTTGTTCTTGTTAGCTATGGAGAGTCCAGATCTTTCTCCTCCTCACATGGATGCGTCTAGACCGTCCCTCGGCTTCCCTCTCGGCACAGCTCTGCTCTTGCTCGTCATCTTCAGCTTAAGCGGTATTTTCTCTTGTTGCTACCACTGGGATAAGCTCAGATCACTCCGCCGATCTTTATCCGGTGAACCTGATCCTGAGGCCGACATCGAAGCTTCACCTTCCAAGTCTAAACCTGCCCACTTGGTAATTTCCAGAAACAAGCATAATGATATGTTCAGTGTTTGCCTCAAACCTGTGACAGGTGTTTTCATAATCTGGTATCTGACACTTGACGATGTTGGGTTTTTGTTTCCAGGATTTGAAACAAAAACAAAGCCAAAGCTTGCCAGTTCTGATGCCAGGTGATCAGATTCCAAAGTTCATAGCATTGCCATGTCCATGTGAACCGCCTCGAGAAGAGAAACCTGTTCCTGAACCTCATAAACCGCCCAAATCGCCACGATTTCCTGTTCCTCTGTATTAGCAAAGCTCTGTGATGTCTACTGTACATAATCTTTACATTGAAGATGGTAGGTGTACATCCATTGTTTACCCCAGTAGAGTAAAACCATTTCCTTTCGTGTAATACGTTTTCAGGAGTGAAAATACTGAAAAGAAACTGGAATTCCAATTTTCTCCTGCCCTTTTAATTTTGATCCGTATTACTGGTGATTATAAGTTCATACAAAACTTGTTCATGATTTTGTTTGAACTGGGCATGAACTAAAGTTATCGCCTCTGTTTTGGAGTACTACCTGAAGAAGTTCTGATTAAACAGAGTTGGTCTGCACCAGAATTTACATTAATGATTCACGAAGACACTACTCAGGTCAGATCGAAGTAGGTTATTGTCATGATCTACTTCTAGTTTTCAAGTTGCACCAAAACATAAAAGTGAAGAAAATGATGCCTTCTTCATTGATTGAAACATCGAAAAGGCACCGGTGTCAGAAGATGATGGGGTGCAAATTTAGTCTGACAAGCAACTTGGAAAATTTGTAGAAGATGGAATTTTTGGTCACTCAATGCGTCAGATCTTTTATTTATGTTATTATTGTTCACTGGTTAGATCTCAGCAACAACATATGATATGCTCCTACCTGAGTGGATGTTCCCAGCCAGAAGTGTGTTGCACTGACACGAACTTGTCATTTTTCACTCAGCAGTCAGCAGTCATAAGTTGGTATCTACTGTAACTTGAAAATTTAACTTGCATCTCCTCCACATGTATGCCCACTAAAGCAAAAGACAATCAAATCGCCCCAAGAGGTGGTCTAGGTGAAGTTAATCATTATAAACCTTCTAAATTCAAGAGGTTACAATTAAATTCGTAATTTATATTTTAATGTTTTATAATTTAAATAAAATTTTAATATTATCTTTGATTTTGTATATTAATTATATTTTAATATTACTAAAATGTCAATATACATTTAACGAAATCAATTACTTTATAAAAGAAAAATTGCATACATTAATGACCCGTCCTCTACCGTCGCAATGCGAGGGGTGTGAACCGATCGAGTTGGTTGAGTAAAACTGAAACTATTAGTGGAATGTAACTCATCTTATGTAGTTATTAAGAGACTAATTACGCAATTCTATTCAACTCCAGTCTAAGTCAGTCAGCTGCGTAAAAACAAAAAACAACTCACATTTCCTTTTCTGAAACTCCCACTCTCATTAAATTCCGTTTAAACAAATGTTTAAACATCACAGAAAAAGGAAAAGATCGTGTGTAAAGTGTGTCAACAGAAAAAAAAAGAAAAAGAAAAAGAGAAATAACCTAAGAATCTGGTCATATATTTAATTAATTCTATCGTTTTGATAAAGAAAATAAAGATAACCCAAATTCCGTCTTGTCATTTAAAAAATAAAAAAGAGGAAAATTAATTAAATTTATAAAAATGTTATTAAATATAAAAAGTTTTCCTTTTTTGTAATAAAATCATAATAATTATCTTAACGTAACGTGACTAATGTTAATAAAAATTTTAAAAAAGAAATGATTTAGATGGTTCGGAAATATTAAGAAAAGATATTTTGGCGCTCGAGTAAGTTAATACGAGAAGATTATATTCAGAGACTGTAAGATAAAAAAAGAAAAGATCTGAAAAGAATTAGAAAAAATTGATAAAGAATGATATGATTTTATTGAAACTTACAAAAAACGCGACCCTTGATAGAAGACTTTGAGGTATTAAAATACGGGTAAAAAATTTTACATAGAGGATTATTCTCTTTTCCGTATGTCTTTTAAATAATTTCTTTCCAATAATAAGTTTTATATTTAGCTTAAATATTTAATATATAATACTTCTTTCGTAATTATTTAGTCTAAATATTTTCTTATCTATCCTAAATATTTTCTTGTAATGCCTTGTTTGTTTTATTTATTTACATATTTTTCTTTTTATTTACTTATTTATTATTTATTTTTATTAAATTAGTGAACAATTTAAAATTATATAAAAATTCGAT
>JANITX010000211.1:74723413-74740295 GCA_027564395.1 Erythroxylum ulei | reverse complement strand
TTTTTGTAAAATTAAATATCTAAATCTAAATTCTTATAAGAATATTCAACAAAATACTAAGAAATATAATATTCATACTCTTATATTTTTTTAAAAAAATCATGTCTTTATATGTCATTTTACACATCAATAGCTAATACTAAATCGCTAATTTTATCAAACATCTTTAATAAACAGCTGATATTATCAACTGGTCAAATCAGTTGATATAATTATCTATTAGCTAACCGCTGATAGAATCAACTAACAACCAATACAATCCGTTGTTTGCCAAATAGGACTTTAGAATTTTACTTGATATGATTTCATTGAGGGGTAAAATTACATATCACTGGATCTTCTTAAATTTTGCATTTCAACAAAACTTTCACTAAATGTTGTTGTTATTGTTGAATTTATTATAATAATAATATCTTAATTTTTTTTAAGTATGTACATAATAAATTATTAGATTTATATTATCTAATAATTTATTAATTATACATTTTTATTAAAATCATTTGATGAGTTATTACTTAGAATTAAACGAAAGCTCGATTTAACTTATAATTATAAATTTCAATCCGCTCTCAACTAATTATTTTCTTCCAAGATTTTAAACGAGTCATTGTCTTCATTTTGCGATTTGAATATACAATTTCTTAAATCGATAGGCTCTTATGAGTGTTTATTCCACTAATCAGACCACTCTTTATGACTAATTATGACATTTGTCTCTTCTCTTTACTAAAATGCAAACAATAAAGAACAGAAGTGACAATTATTACTTTGGGACCATTTTGATACATTGAACAAAGAGTTGCTTTTTCACTTGTATGGTTAAGAGATCAAATCACCAGTTTCCGTTACGATGTTTTTATCATGTTCCGATTAAATTTTAAAAGAGTTGATATGTAACCCTAGTCCTAATCTCCATCCCCTTGTTAATAGACAACCTTTTGTTTTATCCATAAACTTTGTATTGAATACTGATTAACCATTTAGTATTCTTAATATTTTAATTTAATAAAATTAAACAAACTTTTGGCCCCATTTATTATTATATTTAACATTTAATTTTATCTCTCGTATACTATATTTCTAATATTGCCTTAACATTTTTATAACAAGAGTTTGTGAATTTTAAAAAATCACTTAAACTTTTAAATTTTTTTTACTAGATCCAAAAAAAACCAATGATTAAAAAAACAAAATTTCGGCTGATTCAACTGTAAAAATTTTGAACTATCCAATTTTTCTGTTCAATTTTTAACTTTTCAGTTTGATTTAATAACTTTTGTTGTTAAAAATTGATTAATTTATTCATTAATGGTTATTTTTATAAATTAAGATTAATTAATTATTTTTTATTAACTATCTTTTTTAATTAAACTTCAAATTATTTGATAAGTAATAATAATTTTTTAATTGCATTTCAAATTATTTAATTTTATTTAATATTTAATTGATTTTATAAGTTGAATTTTTTAAATTTAAATTATTTTATTTTATTATTTTAATTTTAAAATATTGAAAAATAAAAATCATATCCAATTAAATTTATAAAAAATTTGAATCTGACTTTTTATTTGGAATTTGACTCTTTCCCTCTTTTTTTTTTATCAATTCAAGTCTATTTTTTATCAATTCAAGTCTAGTCCCTGTAAAAATAATAAATAAAATGTCAAATGGGACAATAAAGAAGTTGTCTCGAGTTTGAAAATTCCGAGGATGTTTTTTGTGAGTTTGATAGAAGTCCATGGACGGTTAGGACAACAGATTCTTAATGATTGATAAGTGCGGGCTGTTGGATTCAGCCGTTGGATTGATCATATCTATCGTACTTGGCCACGTCCTGGACTTAACTTACCTGCTCTGTCGGCACCAACCTGCCAACAGATGACATTTAGGGGACCAGATCCTCAGGTCTTATCCTGTTTTTTTTTTTTTTAATTCAAGCCATTTATTTATATAGTATTTATATAGATGGATGATTTAGATTAAAAGAAGACAAATAAGGGAAAAAAAAAAAAGGGACAAGAGGATTTCAGCTGGACATTTAGACCTATCCTTATGTCATTAAACTTCCATAATTTCAATTTTCGCAAGTCCACTATCATTCCCCCTACTTTTGGCTCCCAGTTTAATGAATAGCGTATCGGTTAAATTTGGGTGAATTGAAACGTTTCGGCTGATTGACAAATTTGGGTGAATTGAAACGTTTCGGCTGATTGACCTAGTCAATTAACTGTGTCTAATAAATTATTTTATATATAGATAATTAATATTAAATAATTAATTTTATTAAATTTTTTAATAAATAATTAATATTATCCGTTAGTTAAATTAATTGAGATATTTTGCTACCAGCTAATAGCTGATGCAATTCGGTGAGTGTCAAATATGACTTTAACTTTTTGACATTTATTTTGGATATAATGTATTTTAACAATTTAACTAAAAATTAAAATTAAAATTAATAATTCATTTTTAATAAATAATTAACAATAATAAAATTTAGCAACTTTAATATCATAAAATAAATTTAATTTATTTTAAATAGAAAACGAAAAATTGACAATATTATATATTAAATTAAATACACTGAGATCTTATATCATTTTATATTTAAAAATGTCATATAAGTTTTTTGTATATTTTTATTTATTTATTTTTATAAATTGAAGTAATGTTAAATTCCTTAAGTTTTAGTACAAATTGTTTTAGAGTTATGAATTAATAAAAACAAATTGAATATAACAAAAAAAGTGATTATAATATTTAAAGTCTTTTATTACATTTTCAAAATTTAGGAAAAAATAAAGTAAACGTGTGTGAATTTAGTAAATTAAATTAAATTCACTCTACTATAATTTGAAATTAATAAATTAAGTTTAAATTAATTGAATTTTAAGCCAAATACAAATTCAATTTTTTATCCAAAATTTAATTTAAATAAATTGAATTCCCTTTTTAGAACCATATTAATTTTAAAAATATATTTTATTATTTGAATCGCCCGATTGGCCGATTTCCCTTTGACATTGCAATCGTAATAGGCTTACCTTGGAACGACAACTGTTTTGGAATATACCTAAACACCGCCAAAAGCTAGGTGACCTTATTTTTGTAACACATTCAATAATTGATTGCTCCTCAAGTCTATTTATGTACATAATGTCAGACAAATGATCAATCTGTTGCAATTATAACATTTTGATTAACAATTATTAAAAAAATTAACCGATTAAACTGCTTAATTGTAAAAATCTTGAATCGGCTAATTTTGCAGTTCAGTTTTTAATTTTTCGTTCCGATTCACTATAATAATTCTTGTTGTAAAAAACCGACTAGTTTATTAATTAATGATTTGATTTTAATAAATTAATAAGTTCTTATAAATTAAAATTAATTAATTAATTTTTATATAATAATTTTTTAATTAAATTTTAAATTCTTTGATTCGTAAAATAAATAAATTAATTTTTATATAATAATTTTTTAATTAAATTTTAAATTCTTTGATTTGTAAGGACAATTTATTTAAATCATATTTCAAACTTTTTAGTTTTATTCAATTTTTGTTGATTTTATGATGATATAACATCGATTAGACTTTCCAAACTTTAAATCTCTTGTTTTAGCAGTCTGTTTTTAAAACATTGAAGCTAAATTATTTAATAGATTAATAATATGTTTTTAAAACATTTTATTTTAGGTAAATTATTTAATAAATTAATAATTTTAAATTAATTGAAATACAATATAGAAAAATAAAATGAACAGATGAGATTTGAAATTGTGAATTGTTATTAAAGTACTTAGAAAATTAACAGGAGATGGTAAGAAATAAAAGGAAATATAGGATTTAAAGCAGAAAAATAGAGAATTAAAAATTAAAAGCACAATAATAAAAAAATTTAATCGATTTTTAATAATTATTATAAAATATTAATTTTATTTATTTGTTAATAATAACGATTAATAGTCACAAAATTAATTTTATAAAACTATAAAAGGATTAACTATATAGCTATTGTTTAATAATGAATCATGTTAAATAAAGAATAAGTTAGGCATAGAAAAGACAAAGAAAAAAGAAAAAAGGGAACATTAGAATTTGCGTATATGGTGGATATTGAAGCAGAACCAGACCTTCCAAGCTAAAGGATGAGAGAGACAGCCTGAGAGCGAGAGAGAGAGTGAGTGAGAGAGAGAGAAATGGGTATGGAGGTTCTCTGAGAGGGGTTTAAGGGAGGGTTTTAGGTCTACCAACTGGTGGTTAGAGATTGAACTCCTTAACCAAACTCAATACTCAGGAACTCAAAAGAGTTACAACAACATCAAGAAGAAGAAGAAGAAGAAGAAGAAGAAGAAGAAGAAGCAGAGGCAGTAGTCATAACACAAGCAAGTCAAGGTTTCACCAACTACTACCATTAACTACTGTTGCTTCTGTATCTACAACTGCGGTTTTCAAACGACACTCAAAAACCATTGAAAAGTTGGATCTTTTTTTATTTTTCAGAGAAAAGTCATACAAAGATTAGCTAGAAATAGGAAAACCATCATTTTCTTTAAAAGGGTACTTCTCTTTTTTATAGATAAAAGCAAAGCATAACAAGTTAACAACTGTACTTACTTTGTGTAAGTGAAAGAGAAAGTGAAAAGAAAGAGGAAGATGCTCACGTGGGCTTTCGATGGAACGATGGATGAAGGACATATGATGAGAGAAAAAGATCAGAAGTGAGAAAAATTCATCTGCTCCTTTCAATATCTCTCTTTTTTTTTAAAATTTCCTCTTATCTTTGGTTATTTATATCTTTGTAGGGTTGTATATTGAAAAGGGTATTGTTGTGTTGTTGTTGTTATGCTTTTATTGGGATCTGATTTGTGAATCAACCGATCCAGTGTTGTCTTCGACATGTTCTGTTCCCCAGAACACTCACAAGTGTTGGTAGTTTTCGGGTAAATTTTTAATTGCTTGATCTCTGGGACTTTTTTAATCTCTGCCATGCGTATTTTTTTAATGATATACTTCTCTTTTCATGATTCTTTGCCTGGAGTTGGAAAATACTATGTGGTGATACAAGATTTTTCCTCTTTTTCAGTTACTATCTATTGGGATTTGCTGATAAATGTTTACTTTAGCATCTTATAATCACTGATTTAAGTAAATTTTCCTCTGGGAATGTTTTCCAAGTGTTAGTTTGCTTATCAAAGTTCATCCCCTTGTTCATAGTTTGTAACTCTTTTTGTGAAAAAATAGTTTGTTTTTGGGTTATTGGCCTTTCTGTTCCTAGATTTGTGGGGAAAGCTTTGTTTTTTTTGGGTAATATAAAGTTTGTTTATACTATCAAATAAAAATGATGATAACCATGAAAGTAATCCACAAGATCTTTAGGTTTTCTTTTTATGTTTTGATATTCTGAGTTCTATGATTGAATAAGCTTACCATCTTTGCTATTTAATTAAAAGTTGCATAATATTGGCTTCTGTTTATGGTTTTCCATAAGGAAAAAGCTTCATGGTTGGCGATCGGTGATAATTGGTGGCCATCAATACGATAAATAGTAAAATATATTATTTTTACGAAATAAAATTTTCTTTATTTGGTAGTGGTAATGAGTCTCTTTTCATAAATGCTTATAATGCATAGATTTTTTAAATGCAATTCCTAATGTGTGTGACTTTTTTGTGAATGTAAAGATTGATGACAATATGGTTATTCCATAAAAGTTCATTGATTCCTTGTTCTATATCTCTTTTTGCGCATTTTCCTGTTTGTTTGAAGAGTTGTTTTTTTGTTTATGCAGGCTGTTTGAGTGATAATTTTCAGTTAATGGGAGACTGTGAGATGTGGATTTAATAACCTGGAAATAAATAAATGGCTACTTATTATCCTAGCCCCAATAATCAAAGAGAAGCTACACAGATGATATATTTGCCTGGTTCCTACTTGGAGGCACCTGTTCTTCCAGGCAATATGATGGTGTATATGAATTCTGGATCATATCCTGATGCTTTGGCTGGTAATTCTCAGCAGCCAAATAGCTGCATTGATGTTCATCCTGCTCATCCTGCAGAAGCTTCAGATTCAACACCACAGGAGCAACAAATGATGTCGAGTATTAATGGATCACTGATCGGAGAACATGAGTTCAATGCCTGGAGGGACAGTAGGAATGAGGTATTGGTTATGCACTCTATGAATGGTCCTGGGATTCTTCGTGGTGGGCAGAACCTGCAAGGCCAGGGTTTATCACTCAGCCTTGGCACCCAAATACCATCTGGAATACAAATGCCATCCATCCCCTACCGCAATCTGAATCCGAATCCAAGTCCAAACCAAGGAATTGTGTCGTTCTTAAGTCCTAATGGCTCAGTTATGGGTGAAAATGGTGATAGGAATAACTCTTCTGGTGATGAATTATCAAGAAATGCTGAGTATCTGCCACATGGTTCTGGTTTTCCTGGAGGGAACCAAGATTTAACTAGAGGGGACTTGTCACCATTTGGAATGACTAGTGTTGCAAGAGCCATTCCCCATTCCAAGTACCTTAAAGCAGCACAGCAACTTCTTGATGAAGTTGTTAATGTTCGAAAAGCTCTGAAACAGCCTGATAAAGAGAAAGACCAAGGCACAGATGAGCATGGCATGAACAGCTCAAAAGATGGTGATAATGGATCTAAGAGTGGCCCTTCAAATCCTCAAGAATCCAGCAATAACTCACCAAGTGAGCTTTCACATGCTGAGAAACAAGAATTGCAGACCAAATTGACAAAGCTTTTATCCATGGTGGATGAGGTATGAAACTTTGCATCATTGGTTTCACTAGTCAAATTTAGTTTTTGTTTGTCCTATTCGTTGAACATAAGTGATATGTATTGATTCCTCTCTTTGCAATTATGTTATCATTTCTTATAACTTAAAAAAAATTTAATTTTAAAAATTCCCGAAAAAATTCTTATAATTTTCTCTGTTTTTCAAAAACTTTTCTCTCATACTTTTTTTAAAAAATTAATGGCAAATTATACATCATATGGATAACACACAACTAATCAATTTTAGCTACAATGACAACTCAACTCAATTCTTAAATCCAATTTAAATTAATTAAACTTGACTCAAACTGATAATTTAAGGTTTGGGTCAAATTTAATCGGTTAATGTTATATTTAAGAGTTGAATTGTGTCGTCATGTTGACAATATTTGATTGGTTTATGTGTTATATTGATACAATATGTGTTTCTCTTTTATTTTTTTAATAGAAGTTTAAAAGAAGGAATTATTTTTGAAAAATTAAAAACAACAATTTTAAGAAAAAGGTCAAAGTCAACATATCTAGTGCAAAAGTGGGGGGTTTGGGGAGAGTTATAATGTATGAAGCCTTCTTTTAGTATTTTTACAAAGAGGTTGTTTCTGTGACTTGAACTTGTGACCATAAGGTCACAAAGGAGCAAATTTTTTTAAAGAATTTTAAAAATTAAGGTTTTTTTTTTAAATTAATGTAGAGCGTCATATCTTTCATCCTTTCTTTAACCAATGCACAAGTCTTGATTGATGCACTTGTAAGCATATTGTGATTTAGGAGTTAAGGACAGATAATATCAGGAAGTGAATGAATATCAAAAGCAATTTTATATCATGATTCAAACTTGTTTAAGTTATTACAAGTGTTATTGTAGAAGAGATTATGTTTGATAATTTTGATCCAATTTAAAGTTAACGAGTTCGGTTTAAATTGATCGAATTTTAAGTCAGGTTCAAACTTGGACCTCATTGTCTTTGACTGGGATCATTAGTGCAATTGATTCATGAAATGCATCACTTTCTTTATGTTTGGAGAAACTTCAGTTAAGAGGTAGCATTTTGCTATTGATGAATATATATTTGCTATTGATGAATAATTTTTTTGATAATTTTAAAAAATTGAGATTTTTTAAAAATTTCTTAAAAGTAAGGGAGAACCCTCTAAATCTGTTACCCTTTTGTTAAATATCAATCAAATGATCAGGAGGATGAGATCCTTTCCAGAGAAGGTCTGATTTAAATCAGATGTATCGAACTGTTGCAGGTTGATAGAAGGTACAAACAGTATTATCATCAGATGCAAATTGTCGTCTCATCGTTTGACACCATTGCCGGACGCGGGGCTGCAAAACCATACACAGCACTTGCCCTGCAAACTATTTCCAAGCACTTCAGGTGCTTGCGTGATGCAATATGCGGCCAAATTCGAGCAGCTCGTCGGAGCCTTGGCGAGCAAGAAGCTTCAGAGAATGGTAGAACTGTTGGAATAACTCGTCTGCGTTATGTAGATCAGCAACTCAGGCAACAAAGAACCATTCAGCAGCTTGGCATGACTCAACATGCCTGGAGACCACAAAGGGGTTTGCCTGAAACCTCTGTATCAATTCTTCGTGCATGGCTGTTTGAGCATTTTCTTCATCCGTAAATTCACTAAGCCATATCTTTCCCTTTTAGTTTAATTTTCTTCACAACTTTTAGCTGCTCAGTAACTGGTTTTTGCCTGGTGTTTACCAGTTATCCTAAGGATTCTGATAAAATAATGCTGGCAAGGCAGGCAGGCTTGACTAGAAGTCAGGTAAAAAGCAAACCAAATAGTTTACTCTTCCCATCTTTCTTTTCCTAACCAAGCAGGGACTGACTTTACATCATTTATTTGTTGCTTTTATTCAGGTCTCAAATTGGTTCATCAATGCCCGGGTGCGGCTTTGGAAACCTATGGTTGAAGAGATGTACAAAGAAGAAATTGGTGATGCAGAGATGGACTCAGTTTCTTCTTCTGAAAATGCTGTGAAAGCATCTAAGGGCCCCGGGAGGCCTTCTGAAGATACAGGTGAAGAAATGCACCAAACTGCAAGTTCCACAGCTACTGAAAAGTTCACTGCTGGACAATCGATGGATTCCAAATCCAACCATGTTCCTGATGTTGAACTGGCTGGTTCAACATCAGGAAACAATTTCCAGAATGGGGTGCGGGCAGAGTCTGTTACAAGATTTGGATTGCTTAAGCCAAGAGAGGAGCAAAGGCACATTTTGGATGACTCTAATGTTTTCCCTGATACCATTGTTCATTCTGATGGTGGTAGTGATAGGTTTATGGCTGCGGCTGCTGCTGCTTATCAAATGTCCGACGTGGGAAGGTTTGGGGGTAGCGGCGGGGTGTCGCTTACATTGGGCTTACAGCACTGTGAGGGAGGTAGCTTACAATTGTCTGGTGTATCACAGCACAGTTTTGTTTCCATGAGAGGTGATAATATGTACAATGCAGCAGCACCTTCTGTAGGTGCAGAGACCACCAACTTTGAGTTCATAAATCCAGGAAGCAGGCAGAACAGGTTCAGTTCCTCCCATTTATTACACGATTTTGCGGCGTGACATGGTTGATTGCAGAATCATGCAGGTGATAGAATTCAGTCAGAAAGTAGCTGCCGGACTTTTGGCAAATCTTGAAGACACGTCTTACCGTTAAATGTTGAAAGGAAGGTCCTGTATAAAACACAGCTGTAGTATATATATATATGTTTTATATAATTGGTTGGCAGAGTAGCATTATTGTAAAGATACATATATTTTTTGTCTGATGTGGAATCAAAGTGTATAATTAATGACTTAGATATGAAAAGGATAAAACGAGATCTTGCTATGAAATAAGATGGTGAGAATTGGCTGATTCTGATTATATTTTGATCATAATCTCTAGATGCAATTATGCCCTTGGTCTATATATGAAATGGAAGTTTATTGTAGTATAGAGACTCCTCAATATTCTTTGGTCAGCTTTTCAACTGAGAGTTTCACATTCTGTTCTGCAATCAAGAAAGAACAAAGTATGGACACAACATACACACGACTGATTGTTTCAGTGTCATGCTTAGCTTTCCAATCTAAGATGGAACTTAGAAAATCAAGCTATTAATTATCACCATTGTAATCCACTAAACAGTAACTAATGAGACAAAAAATTGATATCCTGAAACTAATTATTATTGAAGAACAACCACGAAGATAATACATACAGCCACCAAATTTATTACTCATTTCTAATTTTAGCTTATAAAATTCAAAGTTTGAAAACATACCCAGCAAATATATGTGAACACAATTCCACACTCCAGAGCACAGTTGGGCTTAAGCAATTGGATAATCCCTTAGTTTCCAATGATGAGACTGTCCAACTTACTAGGAAGTATCAGAACGAAAAACGGTTCAACTGTTCACCACATCTTGGCACATTTCCTGTCTCTCTGGGCTGGAAACTCACGCAAGTCACCAGTAAGTGCTCTGAGTAATCAAAGTTAAATACCAAAAGAAAATCCAAAGTGTGTGTCAGCTCTTGAAATTAAAATACAATCAGGGGAAGAATGTTCACTGTCGACTGCTTCCCTGAAGGTTGAACTGTATCATCCTGAAAGGGCACGTATGTATATAACAGGCACAAATCAAGAAGACTATTGGAAACACAAGTTAAACCAGAATATTTTTATGTACCAAAACAAAGAAGTTAATCAGAAGCTCAAGATTTGCTTCCCCAACAGGAGACATCTATAATGGATACTTCATGGGATTTAAAGATAAAAATTCATATTTTCAACATAGCCACGTTCTTTTTTCCCTACAGGAAGAGCCATGCATCAGTGATAAAAGGTTGACTCTAACTGCCAAAATTGCCTGTACAAGGGAATTTACAGTGGAGCAAGAATATAAAAAAGGCTGGAAGAGAACTAGCAGCCGAAATCCAATGTCCAATGTTCCATGCCTACTATGTCAAAATCGACCTGAAATTTATGAAGAATTAAATTAAAATAAGTATCCGAAAACTTTGTTTTATGCAATTCGGGGTAAGTGTTGATGCATGCTAACCTCTTGTACAGCGCCTTTATGTCCTCCCCAAGAACAGGACTTTCCAGAAAGTCATCCCCACATTCTTTCACATCAATTGACTCTACTTCAAAATCATGGAAGCCACAGTATTCATTCCATTCAAACCACATTTTTGCAATTGCCTCCTTTCTGAAACAGGTGCTGTGATCTTCTTCTTCTGGTGAATCAGCAGCAACCAGTCTATAAGCATAAACTTTTTTTTTCTGTCCAGGTCGGAATGAGCGTCCTATTGCTTGTCGGGTGACTGATGGATTCAGATGTACATCCAAGATAATGATCCGTGAAGCCCCTACCAGTGATATCCCCTCTCCACATGCCTTGATTGATCCAAAGAACACTTTAGCATCAGAGGAATTGTTAAACCGTTCCATTGACCACTCACGCTGATCAGAACTGGATTCACCAGAAATCACAAAGATTTCTTTCCCTAAACTCCAGCCTTTGACATTAACAGCCAGTCTTTCTAAAAACTTCAAAGGCGTAAGATATTGGCTGAAAACCAGTAGCTTCTCAGCAGTTGATTCACAGAGGCTTAGAATCTTAAGAAAGAACTTCGCCTTCACTCCGTCCTTCACATCTAAGCTCCGTAATAAATTATCCATCTTTTCATCTGTGAAGGAAACATTCTCAGAGCAGGAATTCAGCATTGGATGCAGATAAACTGCACTCCCCACAGAACTTCTCTTGAACTTCCTTGCCAATTTCTTCAACTTCTCCACCTCATGCTTTTGCTTGGAACTCAAGTTCAGAATGACTGTGAAATCAACAAGTCCAGGAAGCTCATCCAAGAAATCTCCTTTATAATAGTGCAAGACTTTGCTGGTCATCTCACGGAGATCCTGAATGATGGAGACTTTCCTTTTGAAATCATAATCTTGCTGTATGGTTTGCTCTACCAAGTCATAAAATCCTGCATCAGCACCGACTTTCAACAGTTTTCTTCCACCTGGGATGTGCACTTTACTCTGAATGCGCTTGACAATGGCTCGGGATGTGTCCAATTTCAAAAATTTTGGACGAACCAGATTCAAGATAGTAAATACCTCCTTGACATGATTTTGATAAAGGGTTCCTGAAAGCACAACCTTTCGAGCCGTCTGCACCCTAGCCAGAGATTGCAACACATCGGTATTCTCATTCCTTGGAGTATGACCTTCATCTAAAATAAGAAGTGAAGGTCGCTTTAGCAGTATCTCTTGACAGTTCAAGGAGGCTGGATTGTTCCCCTCATCACAGACAATACTGGAGAACTGTTTGTATCCTAAGAACAGAATGCTCTTATGCTCCAGCCACTGTTTCAAAACCTCCAACTGCTGAACCCTACTGTCAGCTTTTGCGGTATAGAAGTCATAAAGTGGAAAATCCTCAACTTGCCAGGTCTGAAATTCCTTTTTCCATGTGGCCAGAATTCCTTTTGGTAGCACCACAAGTGTTTTAGCATAAGGATGCCTAGCTAGGAAGCTTTGCATGAAGCTGATAAGCATAAAAGTCTTCCCAGATCCAGGGGCATGGGCTAAGATACAGCCACCAGGATTATCTGCTACCAAGTTACTGCAAAGGAACTTAAATCCCTCCAATTGGTGAGCTTTCATTTGCTTCAAATGCCTTGGATGAGCACATATTTCTGACATCGTCATATCTTCTTCAGATAAATCAAGTCCAACCATCTGATTTGAATCTCTATATCTGATGTTTCGTGGTTCCGATACATAAGTTCGTGTGCTCTTTTGGGCCTAAAATCAAGAAAAAAAGATTTAGGGGTTCACTTCAACAGAAACTTCCACACATTAAGTTAAGCAACAAAAAATTTAAAAGCCAGTAATAGGTGAAAATGAAACCTCAGAAGTAACTACAATGGAAAGTAATGATAAAACAAAGGTATATCACTTAAAGGTCAACAGCGTGAAAACCAGGGTTTCCTAAGCAGTGAAATAAATCTTGAATCTGAACCTAATGCAGCCCAAATTCATGTTTGAACACCAATCACTGTGGCTGCTGTAAGTTTTCAATTTCATTAATTGTTCAAATGAGCAGAATATTGGCAGAATGTATTCTAGGAGGGTAAGGTCCTAAATAAACCCCCATCCAGTTAAAAACAGAACCATGCATTGTTATCTCAGATGACAGTAACCCTATATTATACTGAACGATATCAGATACCCATGTCAATCACGTAGTAATTCATAGGCACCACAGAACTTTCATTACCATTAGAAAACACAAAGAAAATAACTGAAAAAATGAACAAGCTATCACTACACCTTCTTAAATTGGATATCAAATATGGTCTCAATTCTTCTTTGAATCACCCCACATTTGCGACAAACATAACCAAGATCATCCTTCAGGATAAATAAATGATCACAAAAGTCTTCATCTTCTTCCATAGGGTCCTCAGACAAATGATCCTTAGCAGCATCCTACCAAAACCCGGTTAAGTGGATTTAGACATGAGAAAAAGAAAAAGGAAAGTTGTTCTTCAAACAGACTTCCCAGATGAAAATTATTGTAAAAAAAAGTTACGATTTTTTTTAATTAAAAAACAGAATCATGTACCAGATTTAAGTCATCAGTTAGATCTGGTGGTTATCAGTTATAGATGTCAGTTAACTTTGTCCCGTAATATGTGAATAGTATCGATAAACTTGTGCACCACAAATGACCCAAAGAAAAGTTGAAGATGGTAAGTAATGGAACTAATTTCCAGTGAAGAATCAGGTACTTTGCAGACTCAGCCAGATAAATCAATGTTTTTATAATGTAATCAGTAATATCATAATTTTTTAGCTCAAAGATGTAGGATGGCTTACTTTATTTTGCCTGGCCATCCAGCTCCTTTTTTTATGCACTTACTTTTCCTTTCTCTCTTATCAATGAGAAACAAAGATAAAAGCAACTGGAGGCAAGGCACAGAGTATTAAACAAAAGAGAGAGTAGAAGAAAAAGAAAAGAAGAAAGAAGGGACAAAAGAGACTGCTTAACAAGACAGCCAAAGAAAAGGCCTTCAATTGAATAAACAAATAATCTTCAAGATTGCTCAAAATGCCAGATAACTTGGAAGCAGGAATACATTGAAATAAGCCAATTAAAGAAGTCAAAACTTTCACAAGAACATTGTCTATCGTATTCATAAAGACTAAGTTGCAATCAAAAGAAGAGCCAACTTTTTTCTTTTTTGAGATTTTGAAATGCCTTTTGTAGATATAATTACCTTAGAAAATTCCAATGCCAATGACATCTCGTTCCAAATATCTCCCAAACCATCATCTTTGGTTTCCTGACTCTCTTCATCCTCTTCTATACCAACATAAGTATCTTCAGCTTTCATGACATCAATTTCACTTTTCTTGCCATTATTTTCATTGCCAAAACTCAATAGTCTTTGAGTTATCTTCTCTGAACTATCTCTAACCTACAACAATCAGACCATTAGAAAAAAAGAGATATTCATCATGATTTCCGGAAGCAAAACTATTATTCTAAAATGCATGTCCACCCAATCTCATGTCAACAAATTGGTTATGCAACTAACACGAATGACAAAGAAATTGAATGTATTGGAATAAATTGAAATAGAAAAGAGTAATGAAAATTTACAAAATATCATCGCTTGAAGTAAATTTAACTGATTCATTGGCAAGACTATATCAATGCTTCATTCGTTAGATTCACTTAGGACATTGCAAGATAATCAAGAGAAGTAACTAAAGTTTTTTCCCCATGATGAGCATGATCTTATTTATTTCCTTGTTTATTCCAATCACAGAATGATCACATTAAAAAAAAAACTGTAAGAAAAATATGCAATTGTTATAGTTCATATCGTTTTGTCACACCCTAAAATCATGATGCACGAATCATGGAATAGGTGCAGCGGGAAGCTTACAGCTCCAACACTAATGAATTGTCCTGCCCCAGCAGCCCTTGGCAAGACAACTGCCTTGAAGGGACTGGTCAATGTTTTTTTTCCATCTTCTTCATCATCTGAGTCGAGAATAACAACAGGTGCAGGTGCAGGTGCAGTTGCAGTTGCAGTTGCAGTCGAAGGAACAAGAGCAAAAGCTGATGTGGCGGGTGCAGTTGCATTTATAGTGCAATCTTCTTCCAAGTCTATGACATTCTGCTGTAAGTTTGAATGCTCATTGCTTGAACTCTTTTCTCCATGAACATTGCTTGAAAGAGTTGGAAACATTGCATAAAAAGGGCTCAACATCTGATTCTTCCGATCAATGAGGGCCTTGATATCATTTGTAACACTTCCATATTTTCCAAAGTCCAAACTGTCAATCAAGTTGGAGTAAGCAAAGGGATCCGAGTAATCAAAAACTTTTGATGACAACTTTGGTTTATTCTTCTCAGCTCTGTTGCTCGAGAACCAAGACACAGCTGGACTGACAAAACCTTTTTCACCATTACACAATCTCATTCTTTTATGCCTTCTAGAATCCAACTCCCCTACAAATGATTCAAATAGACAAATATGCTCTGTCAATCACACATAAATCAAAAGAATCAAGAGTTTCATTAACCCAATACTTTAGGAGAAAAAGCAAAAGTGTTCTTACCAATAATTAAAAAACCGAACCGATAATATCGATTTAATTGCAAAAGTCTTGAGCTGATCAATTTTTTAGTTTGGTTTAACTTAATACCTTTTTTTTACTAAAAGCGGTCAGTTTATTAATTAATCAATTCGTTTTCGTAAACTAATCAATTTTTATAAACTATAATAAATCAGCTCCTTCAATTAAACTTCAACTTCTTCAATGGGTAAAGACAATTTTGTCTTTAATCTTATTTCAAATTCTTCAATTTTATTCAATCTTTACTATATACCAGTTTTATAATGGTTTAATATTGGTTGAATCTTTAATCCTTAAAATTCTTATTTTACCGGATTCATTTTCACTCAACCAGTTAGGAGAAGGCTGTGTACCACTGGACCTTCCCAAATCTTGCGTATCAACGGCACTTTCACTGGGTTATTGTTGTTGTTGGTTATTACACTTAAATTGCTCATGGGACAAGGAAAGATCGTGTAACCACATCATTATCACATTCCAACACAAATTTACTACAATGACCACAAAAAATTAAAGAAACATCTTGCTGAATAAAAACCCTTAAAATCCACTCCAGGAAAGCATTTGCTAACAATCTACTGACTTCAGATTAAACAACAAGAAAATATTTTTAAAAACGCAACTTTTCTGATCATACTCAAAACGCATGCAAAGAAAACCAAACAAACACAGAGAAGCAGAAAGGGGAATACTTACCACTGTAAGTGGCAGCGGCGTCTTGCTGCGAATTCCTCAATGTAACTTCCATTGAAAACTAAAAACAAAGAAAACTCTAAAAAAAAAAAACCATAAATAAACACTGGAAATGGTAAACAACAATAACCCAATCAACTACTTACAAAACAGAGAGCTCGATGGTCGAATCCTGAACTCCGAAACAACAATGGCGAGCTTAAATCGAAGAAAAAAAACGTTTCAGCTGAAGAATTGCATTATTAAACTTTCGTTCTGTCGCACTAGAAGAGTAACGGACTCGAAAAGAGAGAGAAGAAGGCTGCGACATGTTTATTTTTGGCGACCGTACGGACTGCAAAGAAGAGAGAGAGAGAGTTCAATGTACTAGGTGCCAAGTGAACTCGTTTGGTGGACCAATGAAAATCCCGGAGTTGGTCTATTTCTGTGGATCGTGACGGAGCTGCGTGGCAGGGGATTACCACCAAAGCACAATTCGTTAGTTTGCCAGCTTTTGGAGACGGGTGGGTCCATGAAACGTTTGGGCTCGATTCTGTCACTTTTCTCACGAGTTTGGATAAGCGGTTGCAATTGGTCAAGTCGGGCCGGACTAAGGTATAGAAAAATATAATTAAGCGTTCAACCTTGAGCTTGATTAAACTTAAAAAATATAAAATTATTAATTTATTTTTATTTAAAAAATTAAATGATATTATTTTTATCTTAAGTATATATAAG
>JANITX010000211.1:74680031-74713321 GCA_027564395.1 Erythroxylum ulei | reverse complement strand
TATATTAAATATATATATATATATAACGGGTATATAAGTATGTATATATATATAATGGCAAAATTGTAATTACTATATAACGGGTAAACGGGTATGGGGGTGGTATCCCCATATCCGCCACATACCCGACGGGTATTTTTGTTAACCCCCCATACCCGCCCCACGGGTAAAAATTTGCTCCCCATACCCGCCCCTGTTCGGGTAATTTTATCGGGTACCCATCGGGTTCGGGTACAATTCCCATCCCTAGACCTATCTTCAAATTTGAGCCGAAAAGAATTAAAGCAAGATAAGTCGAGCTTAGGCTTAGACTCGAGCTATCTTTAATAAGAGAAAAAGATGTAAAAATATAAAGATTAAAAATGTGATTTGCATCTCAATCTTTTGTAAAAGGTTTAATTAAATTTTTATTAACTATTTTATACTTTAATGTTAATAAAATAGTATTAAAAAAAGAGTAAGAGAGTTAACAATAAAACCTTATTTCAATTTTTTTTGTAAAAGGTTAATGGAAAATTTACAATTTTAAAAAATATTTTAAAGATGACATGGCATTTGGTCAATTTAAATGACCTAATTGTTACATCTATTAAGTTAAATGGATGATTCATGTATTATAAATTTTTAAAATTTTAAGACAGATAAATCAGATTTAAGAATCTACTAATATTAATTTGAAAGCGTTAATATGTAACGTGTTGATATAAATAATAATAGGGATTAATTTAGAATTTTAAGTAAATATTAGGTGACAATTCTATCTTATCAAATATAAAATAATATTATCTTTTTAAGTTATAAATTTTAAAATTTTTAAAAGAATCGATTAAATTAGAGTAATTAGTAGTTTGTAATAATTATTACTATCAAATGAGATTTTTTATTTTTATATTATTTTTACCATTTATAGTATTAATGGGTATTGATCCTCTGCCCCTTAGGGGTGGTTGAATTGTTGGAGTAAGGGAGCATGGGATCAAAAGGTCCTGTGTTTGAATCTCCTACTTGCGCTCTCTTGATCGAGTCTATCATACAAAGCTTATCTAGTGCGGAGTACTCAGTTGGCCTGATTTATAAGCTATTGGACCCAATGCGTATCTCAAAGATAACGACTGCGGGTTCCTCTAGTAAAAAAAAAAAAAAGGGTGTTGATACTCACCAAATATCATCAAATTAAGTGGAACTAACTTTTTTTTTCCTTGAATTACTACAGTTTCTGGACTTGCAAGATAGTATTAGTTTCCATTTTTTTGTTAAGAATCAAAGGAATATCATTTTTAGTAACCCAACTCAGTTATTAGAATGAACCCGAATCAATTAAACTAGACTTAAACTAATAATTTAAGATAATTATAATAAATTATTAATTTGACTTAGATTTAATTAATTATGTTTGCATTTAAAAGTTGAGTTGAATCCATATATAAGCAACATTTGATTGATATAACTATGATTCAAACGTCTTAAATTACAGAGAATGCCTATGCCTTTTCATTCCTTTTCTTTCTGTTAAATGGACCAGAAGCACTCACATTGCCAAATTAAACTTCTGAAAATTTTCTTCTTGAGTTCTAAACTTCAGAATTTTTGTCTGGTGAATCTTGCAGGTCTTGCCTGGTGCAATTTTGCTTTTACCAGTTTCAGTTAAAACTTGCAAATTCTTCTGTGATCATAGTTACAAAACTTCATGTAGGAATTGGGGTATATAGAAACAAAGCAACTGAAGTTATACATCTAATCAACACCAGTAAAAGTTACATTAATCACACCATATAGTTGAAAAAAACTCTAAAAACTATAACATCAAGTTCTATACATATATGAAAGAATATGAACAGAGAGGAAAGACAGGTAACATGAAAAGAGTCTGATAAGAACAGTTGCTACATATACCATAGATGAAGCAACAGCAGAAGGCATCAGAATCAATGTCTCCCCTGAATATGAAATCTGCAAGTGTTGCTTTAGTTTACACAATTCACAGATTCTTATCTGCCACTGAGGCTAGAAAACTGGGCGAACATTGCAGTTCCTGAATGTTCATCTATGGTTTGGACTTCAGCTGGACCGTTGTTCTCTGCAGGGACAGAAACAGGACGATCATCAGGATTCGGGGCAGCGGTCGCACTAGCAGGTAGAACAGCAGGTGAGGCAGCTGAATTGTCTGCAGGTGATTGGTTTTCTTCCTCAGTTTTTCCCTGTGTGAAGGCCTCTTGAAGCTGCAAAGCATATTCCAAGTTCCAGAGAACATCTCCCATGGAAGGCCTATCAACACCATAGTCAGACAAGCACTTTTCGGCAGCCTCAGCAAACTTCTTCATTGATTCAGGATTGATTGTACCGACAAGATGAGGATCGATGATCTTCTCAAGCAAGCCCTTCCTCTTCCATTGCATAGCCCAATCTGCCAAGTTAACTTGTTCCCTGGGGAGTTGTGGGTTAATGACAGGCCTAGCACACAATGCTTCAAAAAGCAACACACCAAATGAGTAAACATCAGATTTATCGGTTAGTTGCTGTCTCCTGAAGTACTCAGGATCCAAGTACCCAAAGCTTCCTTTCACAGCAGTACTGACGTGACCTTGTCCCATAGGTGCATCTTTGGATAGCCCGAAATCCGAAACCTTGGCGACAAATGCATCATCAAGCAAAATGTTTGTGCTTTTAACATCTCGGTGGATGATACCTTGTGCAGTACCAGTATGCAGGTAATGAAGTCCACGAGCTGATCCAATACAGATTTCCAATCTCTGCTTCCAAGATAATGGTGGCAAGTTCTTTCCATACAGGTGGTCTCTGAAAGGACCATTGGACATGTACTCATAAACAAGAATCATTTCATCATCTTCATCACAATATCCGATCAGTGACACCAAGTGCCTGTGCCTGAGCTTGGACAGCATCTGAATCTCTGTCTGGAACTCTGTGATTCCTTGTTCAGATTGCGGATTTCCTCTCTTGACAGCAACTTTAGTACCCTCATCAATGACACCAAGATAGACATTACCAAAACCTCCTATACCTATTATATTGCTTGAATCAAAGTTCTTGGTAGCTTCCTGCAACTCTGACAAAGAGAAATATCTTCCCAGGCCAAGAGTTGATGAGTAGAAGTTGGACTTGTTAGATCCTGCTTTGCTTGTCATGAAGCTAGTGTCACTAGCATGGATAGGAAGCAACCAAGAAGAGAAGCTGTTCCTCTTCTGCCAATCTTTGGGTCTCTTGTGCCACTTGATCACCATAGCACCAAGACCAACAAAAGCACCAAACATCATAGCGAATCCAACGGCAGCAACTGCTCCACGGTGGCCGAGAGCTGATTTTCCGTCAACCCCGAACTCACCATCCAAACTGTTAACTGAATTGCTCATCTTGAAGACCTCCAAACCATTTAGAATAGCGTTTCTTGTACCAGTAACATCATTCATGGGACCAATCTGAAGGGAAAGTCCATTAGTCATCAATGTAGAATCTATCACAATGTCTTTGAAATATGGAGATGCCAGATTGTTGGTGATGGACGACAAATCCAGCCCTGAAATTGCTGTTTTATTGTTAATGTACACGTTGAAGTAGAGATCATTGAGGGATTTGCTCACAATGTCACAGAAGTGTAGCCTGACCATGTAGCTAAAGGCAGGGTCAACCTGAAAGTTCCATGTCACATTGAAATTTTGTTGTATAGTATTTGAATCTGACATCTGTTCTGCAGATGCATAAACTGTTGGAGGTGCAATAAGAGGTGAGGTTCCGGTAGAATATTTAATGGAGTGCGAAGGGATAGATACACTTTTGGCCAAAGCCTCGTCCTTCAGGTATGGCCTATCAGGTAACCAAGTCCTCCAGAGGGTGTCATTTTCAGAGGTGATCAAAGGGCCTCCCATATTCAACCTGTAAGAAACTTGAAATCCTTTCTTGCTCAGGCCAGGATGGTTGTTCACAGGGAAAAGATTGGTGGCTTCATCAGAGATTAAAATGTCTGGGGCTGAAATAATCTCTATGGCATTTATGAAAGCAGCAGAATTCTTCATTGGTATGAAGTCGATAGAGAACTGGGGTTCTTCTGCATTGATCAGATACTCCTTGAATGAAGCTTTTGTGTTGTTATTGACATTGTAGTNNNNGAGAAACACATATTTATCACTTTTGACAGAGAATGTTGAGTTCTTAAGATCAAACTGAGTGTTGTCAAGTGGGAAGAAATGGAGTCGCACCCAATGCCATCCTGCAGATTTCAATGTAAAAGAATAGGTGGATTCTTCAACAAAAACTCTTGCTGACAGATAAAATGGTGAGGGAACATCTGCAGATGGGACTGAAACCAGAATGTTTTGGCTGGTTTTCAGATGACTTTCAGCTTCTTGATCAGTCTTGAAGACTCTACCATCAGGAAGAGCAGACATGCTCTTGGCTCCACAACTGATAAGAATCTCATCAGCAGGCACAAAAGGTGAAGCATCAATGGCTGACCCTGAAAGGAAAATGCAGATTAGAACCAGGAGGAAAGCCATCGATGGAGATGATCTTGATGACACCACAGACGAAGATAGAAAATGACTGGTTCTTAATATTGTTCCCTTGTTTTCTATCTCCATCCCTCCCGGGGTGGTGAGAGGATGGTGTTGTTAATAAATCACAACTTGCAAAGAGATGATGAGAATCAGAAAGGGTTTGTTTCTTTCATTTCTATAATGAGATTGATCTAGTTGGCTACTTCCAATTTCATGATTAGGAATTAAAAATGGAACTTTTTAACTCTTCCCAATAAAGAGGCAATGTTTATGGAGAAAGATCTTTGTTGAAAACAGAGTTGGTTGGTTTCTGAGACCTATTTTAGGAACTCCTAACAGAGAGACGGTCAGAATTTGTTTTGACAGAATTGAACTTGTCAGAGACAATTCCAACCTCTGTTTCTTTGTCTCGATCTAATCTATAAATATCAAGTTCTTAAAGGGTTATCATCTTTTAAGCCAAATGCTATAAGCTTCATGCTCATCAGGCGAGTTGTAAGAAACTAGCGAAACTAGTGTCCTATCCATTGGTGACACCTTCAATGAAAATTATAATTAGGAATAACATATTCAAAATTGTCTAATTTTTAAAGTTTTTTTTAATTTAGTACCTAAACTCTTAAATTTTTTAATTGAGTAATCAACTTTTTAAAACTTTAACAATTCAATTCAAAATGTTAGTTCTTGCTACATCAACAAAAGTTAATATTTTGAATTGGATTATTAAGATTTTAAAATATTTATCACTTGTATGAAAAATTTAGAAGCTTCAACATTGAATTAAAATTTTTTCAAAAAGTTTAGCACTTTAGGAGTATTTATCTCAAGTCGTTAAGTTGAAACCCACTTTTATACATTTTAGAATATGAATCTCATTTTTCACATAATAGTGAGGTTTATTTTCTATTAAAAAATTTAAATAATGTCAATTCATAAATAACATAACATTTAATTGACAAAGAAAATATTGGGGTTTAATTTGAAAGCTTCAAAACGTTAACATCTTTATTTTATTATGTTGTAAATTTTGAGATTCAAAATACACTTTTAGCCTATAATATTAGTATTTATCAAATGCTAAAAATTATTTTAAATAATTCTTAAGAGAGTGAGTCTTGAAACAATAAGTAAAGCTCTTTTGTGACCATAAAGTCATAGATTTAGGTCACAAAAACAGTTTCTTTATAAAAATATAAAAGAAAGGCTGCGAATATTATGACCCTCTCCAGACTCCCGCAAATGGAGAGTCTTGTGTATTAGGTACATTAACTTTTTCTCTTATTTTAAATAATTATTAAATTTATAAAATAATTTCTCATCTTTTATATAATAATAACTTAGTTTTTGAATATAGTTCGTAATAAATATATTAAAATTTAACTACTCTTAACCTTATAACATAAATTTTGAAATGTTATATTTTATAAAAAAATCAAGAATCCGTGTTATAAGCACAATAAAGTAAAACACTTATAAATACATATTTATATTACATATTTAGCATTTAATAGATATACCAAAAGAATTTTTTTTACAATATATCTACTTAAATTATGCTTTTAATTGGTATAAAATCATCCTTATTTAAGAGAGTTCATCGCTACTATTTGGGATTGGAGTATCCTGTTCCAATTATGATGTTTCAATCCTGTTCTGTTTAATCTGGTTTATACATTTGTGTGAACCCTACATAAATATTTATATGAGATTTAATGGAATAAAATTGGAAATGGTTAATTAAAACAGAAAATCTTACCCCTACTATTTCAGTAGATATATGTCAAATTAAAATATTATTTTATAATTATTTATTGATATGACTAATTAACTAATATCTACATAATACTTAATGGGCATACCATATCAATAAAAAATTAATAAAAATAATATTTTGACTTAAGTTATATAAAATTTTAAAAATTAATCACTTAATTAAAAATTAAAAAAACACTGTCATATAATAAAATTTGAGTTCTAAAATAAAGAAAAAATGAAAAAAAAAGTTTGTAGGCCCATTTTTTGTTTGACCAAAGGCCCATTATAAAATCTTTACTCAAAAGAAAATTATTTATAAGTTAATAGATAGATAAAAATTATACTTTTCTTGAGATTTTTTCTTTTCTTTTTCGTAACATTTTTTATTTACTTTATAAAAGGAAATCTTCCAAGGAAATCGAAGGGACAACAATGTCGTCGGAGGGGGAGGAGGTCTCGAGACGCCGGTCGGCGGTCGCTGACTACCGGAAAAAGCTCCTACAACACAAGGAGCTCGAATCAAGAGTTCGTGCAGGTCACACGCCACGAAACCAAAACCCTATGTTTCTTTTTCGTTTCTTTAAATTTCCGTTTTTTTATACAGATCTTCTGCTTTGAATTCTCCAAATCTACAAGCTGTGAACTTCTTTTAAAGTTACTGGTAGTTAGAGAAGGATTGCAGTGAACTCTGTCGTAACTGATTGGGAAAAGAGAACTGTTGGGTTTAATTGATATTTTGGGTCCATTTTATCAAAGCTCTGAAAGGGGCTTTTAAGCTAAATTTGGGTTCTTTGTCAAGCTGAGCTGCAGGAAGCTGCTCTTTTCAAGTTTTACACTGTCTTTCTCTGAAATGTGTATGTAAGTCATTGGGGTTTTCAAATTTCTGATTTATTGCTAAATGGGAAAACATATAAGGAATGGAGGATTTTGGAGTTGCGTCGAATTGTCCTTGTATGTCGGATAGTGTTGGTGGGATCAATAATAAATAAAGGGAGTTAGTATCGAGGTGTTATTCTGTTTGGTGGTCATATTTTCACATACGCTTGAGTTTTAGCTGTGTTACTGCCTACTGGGATTTCTTTAGTATATAATACCTAGAACTAACATGCTGTTATGTTTGTTCCATGCAGTGAGGGAAAGCTTGCTTGGTTCGAAGAAAGAATTTGCCAAAACTGAAGATGATTTAAAGTCCCTTCAGAGTGTCGGGCAAATCATAGGCGAAGTTCTCAGGCCTCTTGACAACGAACGCTGTAAGGTCCCTCTGTTGGGGTGCACGTGTCTAGATAGAGTGACGCATACACTTAATATTGACAAATAGTGCATGGTTGTGCATTTGCTTTAACGTACTTTTGATACCAATTAATAATATGCTATTTCAAGAAGTATGCTTTCCTATTCTCTGTTGCCTTTGGCTTCATAGTCTTCTGTTGGTTGTTTAAAGCTATGCCTAATGTTGATATGACTAAGTGTTGTCATTTTGTTCTTCAGTGATAGTTAAAGCTAGCAGTGGTCCTAGATATGTGGTTGGCTGTCGTAGTAAAGTGGACAAAGAAAAACTAACTGCTGGCACCCGAGTGGTTCTTGATATGACAACTCTCACAATCATGCGGGCTCTTCCCCGTGAAGTAAGTTGGGATATTAAACACCATTTCACAAGACCAATTTTTGGTTTAGTTACTGAATAAGATATCATTTTGTTTTTCATTTCCCTTTCTCTATGTTTATGATGCTGTACATGGAATTTCTCCTATAGGTTGATCCAGTTGTATACAACATGCTTCACGAAGACCCTGGCAATGTTAGCTACTCTGCAGTGGGTGGGCTGTCAGATCAGATTCGAGAACTCAGAGAATCTATAGAATTGCCTTTGATGAATCCTGAGCTCTTTCTTCGAGTGGGCATAAAGCCTCCTAAGGTGATCATATAACCTTGGGTAGCAGCCTAGGAAGTCAAAGCTTTTGTTTAGACACTGACCTATAATTCTTGCAGGGTGTTCTTCTCTATGGACCTCCAGGGACAGGAAAAACACTGCTAGCCAGGGCTATAGCAAGCAACATTGATGCCAATTTCTTGAAAGTCAGATAATAGTCTCTTGTATTAATTTGAGTTACAACTTTGTCCATTTTTGGTTTGTTATTTTGTTCCCTTATATTAAAATCCAAGAATTGCTCACTTTATACTGGATGTAGGTTGTATCAAGTGCCATAATTGATAAGTACATTGGTGAGAGTGCGAGATTGATAAGAGAAATGTTTGGGTATGCACGTGATCATCAAGTAAGAACTCAACTTGCAAGAGTATTTTTTGACTTGGTTTTCTTTTTTATTGTTACTGAGCACTGATTTCTCTTTGACAAGCCTTGCATCATATTTATGGATGAAATCGATGCCATTGGTGGACGGCGATTCAGTGAGGGAACGAGTGCTGACCGTGAAATTCAAAGAACATTAATGGAGTTGCTTAATCAGTTGGATGGATTTGACCAGCTTGGAAAGGTAATCTATCACGTTCACAGTGGTTGTGTGGTGAGTAGTGGCTCTTAAACAGCAACTGACATCAAGTTGGGTTTCTAGGTTAAGATGATTATGGCTACAAACAGACCCGATGTTCTGGACCCTGCACTGCTCCGTCCAGGACGTCTCGACAGGAAAATTGAGATTCCATTGCCGAATGAACAGTCAAGAATGGAAATCCTTAAAATCCATGCTGCTGGTATTGCAAAACACGGGGAAATTGACTATGAGGCTGTTGTAAAACTTGCCGAGGTGAGACGTGTATACCTGTCTGCAAATAGAAGATCTTTTTAACAACTGTTATCTTATAGACTAAACTAGTTAGTTTGCTTCAGGGTTTTAATGGGGCTGATCTGAGAAATGTTTGCACTGAGGCTGGGATGTCTGCAATTCGTGCAGAACGGGATTATGTCATCCATGAAGATTTTATGAAGGTATGTTGGTTTAGCTTGAAAAAAGTTTTTGATGCTTGTTACGATTCATCAAAATTTATGGCTTCTGATTTTTCCAGGCTGTCCGGAAACTGAACGAGGCCAAGAAACTAGAATCAAGTGCTCACTACAATGCTGATTTTGGAAAGGATTGATTCCTGTATGTAGCACTGCGATTTTTCAGGAATGGTTTCGGACTGGCTGACAAGAGTTAAACAGTGGATTTCAGGTAATATTATGCCCTTTTCACCTAGTGCTACATGGATTTCATTACGGCAAACATTACATCAACGAAGCCACAGTTAAATACACCGATTTGGATTGATCCTTGTTCTTGCAAACGCATCATTTGTCGATCTGGGTTCATTTCCGATACTGTCTTGTTTGTTTCCGTTACAAGTTTATAACTTTGCTCCTTGTACGAACATATTGGGTTCAGATATTTGACAAGTAATTCGAGTACGAGGCTTTTGATAGATTATATAGAGAGATGGTGATCAAAATATTATCCAGGTTATGACACAGAACCTTAAAACTCGATTGCCTATACCAAGTTCCAGTTGGGACTTTTTGAATCACTTAAAACCCCATGAACTGCATTAACAAGTTGAGAAATGATAAAAGGAGTTGAAGAACATTAAACTTTTCAATCTTAACTTACTTGTGCACACAGAGATTCCATCACACAGAAGCTGACACAGTCATCAAATTGTGATCTAATAATCATTTTAGAGCCATAGTCATATTACTGTTGATTACTGGCTATTAAAACAGATCTTGTCTAAGAGGCTTGACATGAAATCCCTTTATTATATATATATTTCTTGTACTAATTTGTACATGAATTATTGTTAAACATAAAATAATTATATTTAACTATAATAATTATAAAATGACACAATTTGTACCCTTAAAACATAATTTTATTAAGTTTTAATCAAATATCTGTCACAACATTATTAACTTGTGGCATTCATTGTTGTTATAAATTATTTATAATTTTAATTTATTTGAATATTAACATTGTTATAAATTATTTTATAGATTTATCAGAAAATTGCATATATTTCGTAAAAGGTCTAAGTTAATGATTTTAACATCAACAAAATAACAATTTATAACCTTAAACTTTATTTGATTTTCATTAAATCTTTATCATTATTAATTTATAACATTATCATCATCATCACCCAGACTGAAATTTCGCAATAAAGCAGGGTCGGGAGAGATCTGATAATATGCAGCCTTATCCTTATATTGTAGAAAGGCTGTTTCCGGTATTAATTTATAACATTAATTGAACAAATTCAATATTAAAATTTGAACGATTCATATAAATTTAAATATAAATAAAAATATTTTAATAAAATAAAAGTCAAAAGTTAACGTACTCAGCGTATACGATTTCTCGAGAGTTTGAGAAAGGTCATAATAAACGTAACTTTCATTTTGTATATTTACAAAGAAGTTATTTATGTGATTTGATTCTGTAGTTTTATAATAACAAATGAACAATTTTATCATTTGCTTCAACCCTTTAATAAAATAAGAATAATAAAATTAATTTGGACAAAATAATCTTTTTAATAAATTTTAATACAATAATTTTAAAATAAACATTATTTAAAAAATTATTAGAAAACTATATCATTAAACCCAACCCAAATGGACCTTTTTACTGCTCAAGATTCTCGAAGTTGAGTGGATGTTTTGTCTAATATTTGTACTTTGTCTAATCCTGTTTAATAATCAAAATGAAGGTTAGATAGTCTTGAAATTCATGTCCAATGATTAAAACGAATGTTGTTTTAGAAATTGGACAAAATTTAACGGAGTAAAATTAAACAGAAGATTTAAACTCGAGCTGAATGAAGATTTTTTTCTAATTCAATTTTACTCTATCCAACCTTATCAATGCTTAAAATGATATTTTTTTTACTCTATCCAACCTTATCCATGCTTAAAATGACATTGTTTTAATCATTAGACATGATTGAACATTCTTTAAACTGATATTGAATGATCAAAATTACGTAATTTTGGATACTAAATAGACAAGGTAGATACTAAATAGACAAGATAAAATTGAACAGAGGAAGTCCGCACATTATAGGCGATGAAGGACAATGTGGAATTCTTTTGTATATTTTATTTCAATTTTGAAGGAAAGATTCAATAGTTTACTGAAAAAATCAGCAACTCATTGGTTGGTGCACCCCGCCTCCGGGTTGGGTGAAGCTCAACACCGACGGTGCTTGCAATCGCTCCCTTCGCTCAGCTACAACAGGCGGTCTCTTACGCGACTGTGATGGCACCTGACTTGGTGGTTTCTCTCAAAATCTTGGCTGGTGTGACTCGATGGCAGCTGAAGTTTGGGCATACATACTGGGCTGTCGCTAGCTTGGGACGGGAGCTTCCGCCGGATTGAATTAGAGTTGGACTCTCTTGCGGCGCATCACCTCATACTTCCGCGGAGCGTCGTTCTTAGACTGCCCACCCATTGTCACAGGAATCCATGAATTTCTCATGCAGAATTGATCTGTTGTTCATCGTCACATGTACCGAAAAAGCAATAGATGCGCAAACTGACTTGCTACTCACACAGTCCATTCGGATGTTGGCATTATCATTTTTGATTTTCCACCAATAGGTTGCCACCGTGTCCTCTTCGAGGATCAGTCGGGGACTTGTTTTCCCCGACTAGTTTTGTAATCTCTGTTTGCGTTCCTTTAATCCCAAAAAAAAAAACAATGCATACATACATATCTTGACTTATAATGCTATCCGTCAGAACTAATTTAGCACCAAAATTATTTCCATTATACGTACATACATATATACATATACATACAGCTGAAGAAAACTAAAAATCAAGACGAACAACATACAAATTTGATCCCAAACACCACATCTCAGCAACCAACAGATAGTTCAAATGTCATGTACATGAAATGAAAGGAAAGATAATTTACACAACGCATTCATATTCAACTACTTAGTGAGTAGTGCTATGGTGGCCAGGCAAATTTTCCTTGATTTTTTCAATCACACCCTTCTTCTCGTGCTCATGGGGTGGTTGTTCTCCACCGGAGGGAACAACATGTTGGGTGGTGGCGGTGGTGGTCGTGTTGGGGGTGCTTGAAACATGGTAGCCATGGCCGTGCTCTTCCTTTTGACCTTCCTTGTGTTTTCCACCACCAAGTGTTAGCTTCTCCTTTAGTTTCTGCCCAAGTCCCTTCTTCTTCTTCGTCTTCTTCATCTCACCTTGGTCATCGTCAGACTACAAAATAACCATCCGTTCATGAATTTCCAAAACGTATACTAAAGATACATACTCAATGTGCATTGTAATTGTTTTACCGTGAGAGAGCTAGAACTAGTTGAGTGAATCTCTCCGGAGCTGGCCTCTTCACGATGATGCTCTTCCTTTACAGGTTGACCTGATTCTGCAACATATCCGCCATGCTCAGCCGTCGTCTGATCAACCTTTAACGTATCGCCGGTCAGTTCTGTGCTGGCCAAAAGTCCAGTATCCGTTACTGTGACTTCCGAGACAGTGGAAACTGCCAAAGGTTGTGTGGTGGCCAAACCAGTGATATGCACAGGGTTACCATGTTCGTCAGTTAACTCAACCGGGTTGCCATGATCATCTGTGAGCCGAACTGGGTTGCCGAACTCATCTCTCAGATTAGCCGCCATTGGTATATCTTAGCTCACAGAAAGGTTATATGTAGTTTGAGACGAATAGCGGTTGTTCATGCATGAGGTTTCTACACGTGGTTTTAAGGTTTTAAATGAGACAAGAAGGGTATTTGCCACTTCAAGGAAGAGAAAGCACGTAGCTTAGCTCTTTTGACAGATAAAATTTCTGGGTGTCACAATGATCCTGAAAGGATTTGTTCATTTAATTAAATTTTAAATTAGAAAAATAATTCGAACAATTTGAATTATTTAATTTTTATTTAAAATTTTAAATTTTATAAAATAACGTCGTATTAAATAGACTAATTAAAAGACGGAACTCTAATTATAAATTAATAAGTGGAATACTAAAATTAACTTAATTGGACTCGATAAATTAGTATCCTAAACTATTTTTAGTTATTTTTTTAATATGTTAAAGAACTATTAAGATTAAAAAAAGATTATAATGATTTGATCTAATTTGAACTTTTTTTTACCGATTGTTACATTTTAAAATTTATTAATTACTTCGTTTCATATTATTTAATTATTATACAAGATTTTATCATATATATTTTTAAAATTAAAAAATGATATTGAAATAAAATTCTCAAATTTTAATATAATGTTATTTTAAAATTATAAATATATGAAAAATTACATAGTAATTAAATAATAAAAAAAAAGATAAAATTTTAATATAATTAACAAAATAAAAAATACTCAAATCAGTAACTCAATCAAAAAAATTTGAATCCAACAACTTTTTTATTTAATTTTTAACTTTTCAATTTAAATTACTTTAATAAATATTGTTGTTATCGGTTTAATTTCACAAATTAATAAAATTTTATAAATAAAATAAATAAAAATCTATTTTTAATTAAACTTTAATTCTCTAAAAAATTTCCTTTAATTATATTTCAAAATTTTTATTTTTATCTGACTTTATTACGGTATTGTTTTATAAATTTTATTTTCAATCCAATTTTTAAAATATTGTAAAAAACTATTAAGAAAATCACTATAATTAACCTATAAAAAGCTTTGTCACTAGGCTCGAACTTCTTTTAGGAGAGTAGAGAACAAGCGAGTGGCATTTAGAAATTAAGGAGAAGCTAAATCGCAAGCATTTTGTTAATAATTCATAAACCTCTTACCGAAGACGAGAGGCTACTTTTCATACAAACCTACAGTTATGTATTAAATCTTACAAGGTTATTGTCAAACAACTGTTGTTCTTGCAACTAGCAAACCAAAAGAAAACCAGTACTCAACTCAGCAAATCACATAAAGAGAAGGAAGAGGGCATAATATAACCTCATTCTTTCACGTGTGATGCACTGGGCCATACATTATTTGATCCAATTCATGAATCGTGTCTTGGCAAGAAACAAATTAACCTGTACAAAATCAAATGAAATCAAACCTTGAGATGCGTCTTCAGTTTTGCCAAATCTTTCTTAATCATATAGAACGTTATCTTCTATAAAATGTTCACTTCCTTACAATGTAACCCACAGGCTAATTCTCTGCCAGTAAAGTGTATGCAGCTGATCTCCACAATCTTCTTTACAGAGCATAGAGGTTCTGCGCCTGTATCTGTAAGCAATGAAGTTATGAAGCTTTCTTCAGTACCCAAAATGTGAACAGTAGATGTAACTTGGTTCAGAAATTTTTTTGGTTAATAGTTCGGTTTAGATTAGTATACTTTTAGGGTCTGGGTTATAATGTTTAGGGAGATGCAGGAGACAATTTCCCAGTGTCACTAACAAAAGATATATGCACGAGCACTCACCTGTTTATATATATATATATATATAAAGAGCCTCATGCCTTCATAGATCTGGTCCAGAAAAATCCTCTCTTTTTAGACATGTTATCTGCTGAGGATCTGCTGCTTTTTGATCTAAATGAAAAATACCGCCTCAAAAAAGGCTTTGCTAAGGTGCCTTCCATGGCGGAACTGGAGGTCATCTTGGGATCCTTCCCTTCTTGTCCACCGGCCTTTAGACAATCAAATGTAATAGAATTACTGCCAAGATTGCCATCCACGACCCTTTTGCTCGATCTCTTATTCTTCACCTTCCGATCCATTTCTGCCTTCAGTGCCTTTTGTGACAGCTTAACAAGTTGTTTCTCACCCAAAGTACAAACTGGGCAAGCAGGATCATATTTGTCCAGTTCAGGTGTAAAAGTTTCCAAGCACTCGGCGTGGTAAACATGCCCACAAGTTAGCACTGAAACAACAGATAACTCACAAGTGACAAGCTTCTGGCTGCTCCACAAAGATGTCTCAGTTAAAAGCCTTAAACAAACCCCACATGTCTGGAGATCTACAGAGGGAGAAGCTGATGATCGATAGCTGGATGTACATTCTTCATGATTAAGCCCCAAAGACTCGTTATCAAAAGACCACCTTTCTCTATGGGATGTAGCCATGAGTTCAGTGAAGGCATTCATAGACCAACTATCTGAAGACCTGCCATAAGATCCCCAAGTTGAGTCATTGCTCCACGAGGCAGTTGTGGGCTTCCCATCAGCAACAGAGAAGCTGTTTGATGTTTTCAATCGTGGGATCTGCATATCAGATGCTTGCCCAATTAACTGATGCCCAGGAGAATGATGGGGCCACCTAGGAGTTGTTGAGCCAGTAGGATGCAAATGATTTTGGGAGGATGATGGAGATGTGGGCAAGGATGAAGCATATCGAAATGAAACTGACTCCTTTGCAGGAGATGGATTTGTAACTGCCGGGGAAGCTGTTGTCTCCTTCACCTATAGTTATAAGAGTTCTATGTAAAAATATATCCTCTCAAAGGGGAGGGAATTGCCACTCAAAGAACTTGGATAATAAAGAGATTCTCTTGCACAAGCTCTACCTGTTCCAAATTTGAATCAATTGAAATATTTCTTGAGATGGACTGATCTGCCACATAGGTGTAAAATATTGTCAAATGTTGTAGTACATATCAGTCAGCTCACTTTCTTCTAAGAATCAAGACCAGCAAATTCATTAACTACTAGGAAGCAAAATAACAAAAGCTGCGTATACAGTAGCTCACCTGAAGCCGAAGCCCTCTCATGCTCTCCAGTTACATCAGATTTTGGGGACTTACGCCATGCTCGTCTCTGAAAACTTCCCAGTGAGCCGCTGTCATCTGATGCATATATGGGTTCAGACTTAGAATCCGGTCCATGGTTTCTGTTTATTGCATCTGGAAACCAACTTATTGAAGTCTCTTCACCAGCTACCCGCCCTCGGTTATCCCACCTAAGGCTCCATGTTGGTGAATGCCGAACACCCCGATGCAGGATCTCACTTCCAGATCCACCAACTATATTTTTATCTCTAGCAGCAACACAACAGGCACCCCCCATAATCAAATACAGAAACTTGCAGAACTCAGGCTGGAAAGCCACAGTAGTAGCTCACATGCTCCAAACTACAAAGTTGTTACGCCACTTAGAATTCATAACCACCACTCTTAACAAGAAAATATCCTAGGTAAAATGGTTCTTTTGCAATCAACTATTAACATGATTATCACCAATTCTATAACCAGCTCCTCAATGAAGTAACTACATTACCTACATTCAATACAACTTGAAAAATCAAGCAACAGTTTGAAGAACTAAGATCAGACTCCTCTGACATTCCAAAATAACTATATCCACAGACAAATAATCATGAACACAGAACATCTAAAGCTAGCGATGTTCAGAGCATCCAAAGAACAGTTTCAAGTTAATCTACCTAAAAACACCCAAATCCACAAGAAATTCAAATCGTACAAAGCGAAACACATTCAAAACTATCAAACAAAGACAAATAAAACCAATCTTCCCAAATCCAAAAAGATATCCAATTCTGAAATGACAATGTAAATTCCATATCCTCTACTAAAATCAAACTAACCATACAAGGGCTAAAACACCCCAAGTCAAAAAACCCTTACCAAGAGTCAACAATGAATAACACTACAGTTCACACCAGCTAATTGCAACGATTAAAACCAAAGGGCCAAAAAAGATAAGAGCTTTCTCCAAATTCCTCTTTTCACTCCCACAGCTCACAATCAACACCCACCAAACCACTTCAAAACAATAAGAACACCCAGAAAGAGAATCAAAATCAGTGAGCAAAATTAAAAAAACAACGCAAATTAATAAACACCCAATTTCGAATCCATCTCCTACTCTTAAGGAATTGCTCAGACTGAACTGAAAAACCCCTAAATATAGAAACCCAACAACTTATTAAAAATTACCCGAGTCCCTAGTGATCCTATTATACCTCCCGGACTTCCTATATTCGAAAATTAAACTAAAAAAATATTATTATATTTTTTCCAAACACAATCCTTAAAAAATTCAAATCCAATTAACTAAATACAGTAGAAGAAAGAACATTCTATGGAGTCTCCGAGTACGAAGCACTGAGTTGAGACCGGAGTCGTCAAAGTACCTAGTCAAAGGCAAACAAACGGCGACGTATTGAGTACGTAATAGGTCCTAAAGAGAGCAAGTGACTGGCTACGCGAGAGAGAGAGAGAGAGAGAGAGAGGGGAGACTGAGAGGTTGTTAAAACGAAAGAGGGAAAGACCGAAAGAGAAAAAGTCGTTTTAGACGGCGGTGGTCGTAACGTCGTTAGAGGGTTGGAAACATATTCTCCGTCCGTCTTGACGAGTTTGATGACGTGTGATTCCACCGCTTTTTGCCACGTTAGCATCTTTTCTTTTTCTACATTATTCGCCGTAAAAAGTTTTAAAAACCAAAATTTTAAGAAAGAAATACTTTTCTTATAAAGAGGTTTTTTTATAATTAATTAGCACTTTACACGTTCGAAAAAGGTGAAGGATTACAATGAATTAGGTCAGGTTCAAACTTGGGCTATTAGGATACGGGCTGAAGTTGAGGTTCGATTGGGATCGAGATAGATAGCCTAAGCTGAACTTAGCTAAAGGCAATCCGAGCTAAATTTGACTCGACTTAAAGTTTTTAAAAAATTTAAAAAACAAAAACGATGATGCTTTCAGCAGCTAGCTTCTGGTTTAAACTGTCCAACTCTAACCCGACCCTCTAACTCTTATAAGCAAAACGATGTATCTACCAAATTCACTAAAATATCTTTCCAAACCTTCTCCTTGCTTTCCAAGTAAACAAAAGTATAGTTTTTAAGTTTAAAGTCGAAGCACAAAAGGTTGAAGGAAACCACTTTTTCCATTGTTGGGCACTAACTTTAGAGAAAGTGGGTTTGTGGAGTAATTAAGGCATTAAGCGTCCTAAAAATATTGTCTAATTTAATTTATAAAAATTTTTAATTAAAACTTTTAAAACAATTTTGACATTGTAAAAACTATACACAAATAAGGCATGTAATTATATAAAAAAATCGGACGGTTTATATGTCCTATCTTGCTCTTTATCACCAAAGAAAGACGTAAGCATGGCAATAGATTGGATTGGACTAGACTAAGGCCTGAGGTTTTAGGCCTACGCTCGAGCCTAATCGAATACGACTTTTTACTTTTAAAATTTTGAAAGTGATATCATTTTTTTAAAACGACATCATAGTCTAAGTCTAAGCACCTCGAAGTCTGAAATTAGAAAAGACAAAGCTCAAGCCTATCTCAACCTTGATCAATTCGATATGAACTTGTTGACTTTAGGTTGAGTTAGGCTAGGTCCGAACTAAGCCGAACTAAACTTTTTTTGTCATCCCTAAAAAGGTGAACTAAGAGCCCAACTTGGAGCTAGCATAATATTTTACTACAAGTTAAATGCTTATATGAACATTTGAACTTGGTGTTAATTTTTTTTACTTACGTTATGGGTGAGTAGTGTCTATGTTGATTAAATTTAAGTTTAAAAAAAATTAGAGATAACATATTTAAAAATATATAACTTTTTAGATTTGTTTACATTCATATCAAACATTTTAAATTTTTTAATTTAGTGATTAATCTTTCAAAATTTGTATAAATCAAATCAAAATATTATTCACCAAATTGAAATTTTTAAAAAGTTTGACAATAAATTAAAATATAAAAAATTAGCCACTATTTGTTGGATAATTTAGTCATTTCCTATAAAGTTGGATAATCATTAATTGTAATTTTTGGTTTTTCAATAACTTATCGGTTAAGTTACATAATTTGATCTAGATAAAAGTAATAAATTGGCCAAATAAATAATCTAAGCCAATGGTTCGAAGTCTAGGTAGAAAATGGATTCTGATTAGTGTGGACCGAACCCATATCGGGTCTGTAATAGGGAAGCCTGATATGAAAGCTATATATAAAGGTTAAGGTCTCCTGTAGTTGTTCACATCATTCGTAAGCATATGGATTCTTTGTGTGACACCCACATACCCCCTAGAAGGATATATGGATGCCACACAAATTAGTAAAAACAATCCCAAGCATTCGATGTCTTCCATAAACCAATGCAAAGCAGACATACATTACATATCATTCCAAACTTGTTCAAAAACATACATACATTATATCACATGAACTTAATACAAATTTATTTAAAAAACCGAAACCAACTTGAAACATGGTTATTATAAAAACTTACAACAATTCAGAATCATACACTTTATATTCAAGCCAAAATAAACTCAAAATACATTTTTTTATCAAAACAAGACTCAGACTCCATTGGCCATTGTAGTTGACTCGTCCCAGTCCTTATAATCTTCGCTCTGAACTTACATGGGGCAAATCCACCGTGCGAAGCATATAGCTTAGTGAGTAATAACTAATCTATATATAAAGTGATAACTCATCATACTGAATTATGTAATAGCATAAGCATGCATTAACAAATTGTTTTAACAATAAATCAGACATAATGCATTTCAGAACAGATTTTATAGTTAATAGAGCTTAATATCAAAAGAGGATATAAACCCTTCAGAATCAGAACACAATTTTATTTATATCAGAATAAAACATATATCAGAATACAAAATCAGACGACTGCTAAGCCATTTATAGAAGCTAATAACGGGACTTATACAAGAGAGACCGAAGTCTTGACACCGAAGTGTCACAGGAGCAGCTGCAGACCCTTCTAGGCATGCCTATTTACCCACAACTAGGACTCGACAGTTTTAAAACAAAATAAAGTCATTTTAGACATTTCATGTGCAAAGCAAGTAGTCACTCATATTCACAAGCAAGTAGCACTTCTAATGATATAAACATGCATCAAATGCCTCGGACAATCATTGTCTGAAATTCAGAACACAATCAGCATAAATCAAATTCAACAAGCAGAACAAAGTAAGGTGTGACCATCTAAGATTACTCACGAAAGCTTCCTTATTGTTTATTGCTTCGAAATCCCGACAATATCTGGAAGTGGTCACTCTATGCGTTCCTTTATAATATTTAACACATATACAAATCACTATTGTGCATGATTAAGAATTCATTTATATATATTAAATATGTATGATGCATGTTCATGACAAATTCTTGAGTATATGTTCTTACTAAATTGATGTAAACATCAATTGTACTTCAAAAGTTCCAAAATTCATACATTCAATTACTATTCCAGCTTTTACTAGAAGCACCTCATTCGAGTCAACTTTGCATAATCGATAAGATCAAGAAAATGATGTATTTCTGTAACACTCTCTTCTAGACAATTGTTCCTCTGTGTCTTAAGTTTCTAATGATACCAAGATCATACAACTTGGTTTATTATTCAATGAGTTATTAAATGTGTATGAGTGTTGACGATTATTGTTACCACAACATCTGATCTTTGACCATGTCAATTGTTGTTATACCAGAATCTGCATTAGTTTAACAACTTAGCTGTTTAGATTTTTATGCTGATTATTCTCCTTGATATTAGGAGTTTCATGTAGAAGTTTGTTACTGCATAATTGTATGTAAATGTTTGCTTAGTGATTGAATAATATACAACAGAATTCTTTTCACTCTTGTTTATTATATGGTATCAGAGCTACAAAGCTCCAAAGAGCTTGATCCATTTTTTCTTTCTTTCCTCGACTCTTCTTTTGCAAGCAATACATTTCAATGGTACACTTCACCAATCCTGTCGTTAATGTCGATAACACTATCGGTGCCACTACTGTCGTTCAATTCAATCCAGCATCTCAGCTGCTTATAAAATTAACAGGGAGCGTCAATTTCTCCACCTGGAAAGCTCAGTTTTCCATGCTTATGAACGACCATGACCTCTTTGGCCATCTCAACAATTCCGTACCACCTCCGCCACGCACAATCGGTGCCAGCCAAGAACTCAATCCTGCATTTAGCATTTGGTTTCGTTAGGACTGGCTTATTCAAAATGCTTTAATGGCGTTCGTCAACCACATCATAGCTTCCACAGTTGCCACCGCAACTTCTGCCCATTAAGCTTGGGAGTCTCTCCACACAACTTTTGCGAACAAGTCCAAAAGCAGGATTTTCAGCTTGCGTGACCAGCTTGCCCGATTCACTAAGGATTCTCAACCCATGGCAGACTATTTACATCGAGTTCGTTCCTTTGCGGGCGAACTAGCTCAAGCCAGTGCTCCAATTGACAATGATGAACTTGTTGTCTAGATTCTCCGTGGACTTGGCACTGAATATCGTGAAATATCTGCAGCCATATGTGCTCGAGACACCACCATCACTTATGAAGATCTCTACGACAAGTTATTGTATAATGAAGTATTTCTTCACCATTAGGAATCACGATAAACCCCTCGTTGTGCGGAAACATTAATAAATTCGGAGTGAAAATAAAATAACAACAAGAATACCAAGATTTTTATACTGGTTTGGCAATGCCTACGTCCAGTTTAGAGACGACTGAATATTTTACTATAATCAATGAAAGCATACAATAGTGTTTATCACTCAATTTCTCAAAAGACCCAAAATAACCCAAGCTCACACATTACTACTAGAAAAGAGAAATATATATATATAAATATAGATTTTTTTTCTCTCTCCCTCTTACTATTCTTCTCTCTCTTTTCTTCTGGAAAATTTTCTCTCACACTAAACAACTCTTTCTCTTCTCACACCAGAAACCTTAAGCTCTCCTTGTGCTCTTTCTTCTCCTCCTTCGTTTGCTTCTCTTTTATAGAGAATGCCATGGATGAATGCCAAAATTAGCTGCACCAACCTCCAATCAAGCCACCATTGTTGAGTCAATAATCACCGAAAGTAAGCTTCAATTTCTGACTTTGCAAGCTTCAATTTCTGACTTTCTTTGAGACAATATTCAACACCCCTGCCCCAATTACTGCTTCTGTTGCACAACGCACCAAAAACTCATCCAACTACAACCTCAGAGGTACTCACCGCCCCCCAAAAAACAACCCACCCTAGCGCTCTACTGATCGCCCCAACAACCAATCACATCATTGGCGTAACAACAAGAAGTCAGCCCCATGGCTCGATAATAACAATAATAATGATCATGTTCGCTGCCAACTCTGTCGCAAACTAGGTCATGAAGCGAATGTGTGTCGTTCTCGGTCGCATAATCATCTTGAGGCCAAGGCCAACTTTGCCAAGGGCCACTAGAGTCCAAACCATCCCTGGCTACTTGACTCTGGAGCATCTCATCATGTCAGAACTGAGCCACATCAAATGCCAGAATATATTAGCCCTGATGGTATTTCTATGGGAAACGGTACAAAAATATCAGTTACTCATTCTGGTTCCTCACAGTTATCTGCATTAAATAAAGTTTTTATGCTCTCTAACACTCTTTGTGCACCTGATAGAAAGCGTAACCTTATTTCCGTCTCCAAATTTTGTCATGATAATCTAACATCTGTTGAATTTTTTCCATCTCATTTTTATGTGAAGGACCTACACTCGAGGATTTTGTTGGTGCGCGGCCAGAGCAAAGACGAACTGTACGAGTGGCCCGAAACATCACAACCTCCACCTCAAGCCTACTCCATTAATAAAAATACCACAATTAGTACTTGGCATCATAGACTTGGACATCCCCATTCTCGAATTTTGAATTTTATTTTCAATAACTTTTCTCAGTCATTTTTTGATCGGGACAAATTTCATTTTTGCAATTCTTGTCGTTCTAATAAAGCTCATCGCTTACCGTTTCACGAGTTCACTCTCTTAAGTAAAAATATTTACAAACTCTTTTTAGCAATTTATGGGGCCCTTCCCCCGTCCTTTCGATTGACAAAAAATTATACATGTGGATTTACACTTTAAAAAATAAAAGTGAGGTTAACAAAATCTTTCAAAACTTTCATCCTTTGATGGAAAAACATTTCAATACAAAAATTTTATCACTTTATACTGATGGTGGCACCGAGTTTAAAAGTCTTGACCCTTATTTGAAATCTAATGGCATTGAACACCTAGTGAGTCCACCATACATACCTTAAAGAGTTGCTGTTGCTGAACGACGACATCGACACATTGTCGAAACTACAAAAAATCTTCTTTCCGAGGCCTCTCTACCCCCCACCCTTTGGTCCTTTGCTTGTCATCATGCTGTATATCTTATAAATCATCTCCCCACCTCCCTATTGAATTACAAATCCCCATTTGACATATTATTTGGTATATCTCCCAACTACAATTCGCTAAAAAGTTTTGGTTGCCTTTGTTATCCTTGGCTCAAGCCATATACCACTCATAAACTCGAACCTCGGTCCACAATGTGTGTATATTTAGGTGTATTACTTAGTTACCATTGTCATCAATGCTATGATCCAGCAACTTCAAAAATTTATTTGTCTCGTGATGTTATATTTTTTGAAACTGTTTTTCCTTTTAAAACATTATTTTCTTCCTTGAAGCATAAATTCAAGAATTTGGAATGGGAACTGTTACTAGCCCACATGCCAGAAAAGCCCACATCACCTCCTCCTACGTTAAATCAAGATTTACCCTCGCCTATTAACCTACCTTCCATACGTGCTTCACCCTCACATTAGCCCCAAACGGCTCACCATTCACAGTCAGTCCACTCAAGCGCTGCTCCAACGACTTCCTCATCAGGTACGGTCTCTCCTTCCTCTACCCATGAAACACTCGAAACCTCCTCTACTCATGCTACACCTTCTACCGCTCCACTCAACCTCCGACCAGCCAAACCACATTTACCAGATCCTCTATACATACGACCAACCATCACATCACCTCCCTCTAAATAACTACCAATTGCCTATCACTGTCGCTCCCAAAGCATGATAACCCACATATCACCATCTCTTTGTAAAGACCCTTCCCCTCGTCCACCAAGCCCGCTCTCAACATCCCTATCTCTTTCCCATCCCACAACAGACTGTATACATTTGAAATTTTGGCTAATGCATGATCATGCCTTCAAGTTGTACACCTTATAACTCTCAATTCCAATATCTAAAAATTACAAACTTTATATCAATTTAAAGCTAAGAGAATAAGCTAAAACTTTGGTGAAGACACCTTAGCCTAATTTGGCCTACATCAATACAATTTATTCAATAAAAACAGGATATGATTTCTATCCCTTGTAGTGCTATAGTCTAAGACAAGACTCAATTCCATGCCACTTTTGAAAGTCTTAAAGACAGAACTAAAATTTGACTTCTTCAAGAAAGTTGTAGAAATATGTCTTAGGTTTAATCTGAATTAAGAATCAACTCATTGGAAATCTACAGATCAAAATATAAGTAAAATACCGAAGCATGTTCAATGATAATTCTCCAGTTCATAACATCCAGCACATTTCCTCACTTTCATCCGATCAATATTTTTCAAATCAATTCAGAAAGCTACCAATTTTTATGAAGAGGTAGAAAAATGTGTTAAAAATCTATTGGTTCAAGTCTCATGTCATTTGGTGGTCGGATGACAAAGTTATGGTCAAAAGAAGCAAAGTTGTTCAGGGTGAGTCAGCCCTTCGAGTGCACAATCGTGAACTCCCATCTTCTTCAACAACCATTTTTTCTTTTTTCCATAAATCACAAATCTTCTTCTCTTCTTCCTTAATTCATTCCTAATTCATATTCTTTTCATTTTTACACCCATGCAACTTATCTTATGCTAAGGTAACTCAAAATGCAAGATTAGTTACAAATACCAAAACCAGAAAATTTTCCCCACTATTCATCATCTTCAACATTTGTTTACAACATTCTCTGCACTTTCTCTCTTTCCTTATTTAACGGTTCCTACACCATTTCTAACTTATATTCTTTGCATTTCTACTCCCATTCTAGCTCATCTTACTCTCATACAACTCAAAACTCAAGATTTAACCCAAACACCAAAATCAAAACTCACCTATGGTTTTTCCAACATAATTACTATACAATATATCAACTCATCTTTCTAACCGAACTACACAACTTACATAACTCGTGCATGTTTTTATTTCCAACACTAACACATCATCAAACTCATTTACAGTATCCATAAAAACTTAAAACACAACTTACTTGTTTCAGAAAATTTCAGCAGTGAGAGTGAAGAGCAGGGTTTCGGTGGATGGGGGAAGAAAACAATAAGAATAGATAGAAACAAACACTAGCTGGGTTAAAATGTTTGCATGCAAAGGATAACATTGATGTAAGAATCAAAACCAGTATTTCAGTGATGAGGGTTCAGTGATTTTTGACGAAGAGCAAGCAATCCGAAAGACAAACAATGAGCTATAGTAATTTGCCTTCTAACACACATACTTACATGTGTTGTTATCATATTGACACATGGCTCCATGCATGACTCCCATTTGCCTTTCATGCAAGCTGCCACATGTCTCCAACGTGTCAGGCCATTTGTCACACAATGAATGATGTCAAATGTCAATAATTCGTAGGCTTGATCATACTAATTTTTATGTACCACTTAACTTATCACTTGACAATTTTCCTAGTCCAAAATCCAAAATACCCTAAATTTTCAGAAATTTCCTAAAATTCACCAAAAATTGTGCAATAATAATAATAATCTCTAAATAAATTTTCGATACATAAAACCACAATTCTCTTTTTAATCGAATTTTTAAAACCAATTATATCCGGAATGTCAATGAATGCATGTATAATTATTTGTCTGTGTCAAAAATACATATACACATATAAGTGACTACTTAAATATGCAAAGCATATAATGCACTGTTAATCCTTCATTATTTTAGCCCCTAATATGGGGTGTTACACTTTGACTCGTTAAGAGTGCTTACATTTTGAGAAAACTGTTGAAAGACGTTAACCACGTGTCGATGAACGATTTCCATGAAAGTCCCAGAAGATTGGAGCTCGTTTTGGCCACGAAAAGTGGTTTGAAAGTTGGAATGGAACCGAAATCAGGTTTTCCACATTTCCTTCGATTATTTCCCTTTCATGAACGATCCGAGACATGTAATAAGGTCCATGTTATGTGTTACATGTAGTATCAGAGCGGTTACATGATTGGGTTATCAGAAACAAAGGTTTTTTTCGATTTTAATCCATTAGGGTTTTCGTTGGTTTTTGATTCATTTTTTGATTTTTTTTACATATATGATTGCTTGAAAGTGGTATACATGAGGTTAGCTATTAAAAACGGGCCATAAAGTGCAAAGAAGGCTCCCAGGGCTGCTGAAAATCACCCTCCCTGTTGGAGGGAGATTGCACCGTCTGGTGCGTGCACCACACGCACCCGACGATACTACAATAACCACCCACGAGCAGTTTGGCTGGCACTCGACACATGGACAGCGCAGATGGGAACATGTGGTGCGTGGTGGCATGTGCAGTACATGCGCCACCAGTAACCCCTGTGCATTTAGGCACATGAGGCGCTTGCGAAGAACACACCAGACGTCAGGCTAACGTCAGCGCTGACGTCAACACTAGAAAAAAAGAAAAATTTTTAGAATTCCCGTAAGGGTGCCCCAAGTCCTTTTGGGTCAGTTTTTGGGCCGACTTGATGTCAACACTAGAAAAAAGGAAAATTTTCATAATTCCCGTAAGGATGCCCCGGGTCCTTTTGGGTCAATTCTCGAGCTAAGGGAATTTTTAAAGAAAAATTTTCAAATTTTTTTGATAAATTTTGTTGGTAATTTGATTCTAGAAAAGTTTTAAAAGCTTTTTAAAGCTAATTTTGAGTGAAATTTTCATGCTTCAAACTGCACGTAAGGGAGACACTTAAGGTTTCGTGTCTCATGTAGTAGGTTTGGTATTCGGGAAAGCATGATAGTTACTCTGATTGAGAATTTTTAAGATAAAAATCTCAAATAAATTTTAAAGACAATGTTTTCAGTACCAGTATGTGATTATTTGACTGTGTATTTGGTTTTTTTCCATTTATAGTTGATTTTCACATACAATAACATAAGGATTTATCCCTTCTATTTGTGGTATTTTTGGGTATTGGTGGGATGGTAGTCACCACAGTGACCTTTCAAGTCAGTATTTGAATAGTATCGCTTGCTTGTTGGGGAATTCTCTGATCTCATGTTTGGTTATTCTGCCCACATGTGTTGGCCTTACATGAGATTTTGAGATGTACATGAAGGCATAAGATGGAGGAAAGTTGTTGCTTGAATGATCTATTCACCCATATGTGGTCGTGTCATGAGAGTTGATAGTTTGTACTCTGATCACTTTTATGTAAAGGTCTAATTGCATAAATTATGTATTCAGCCCACAGGTGTTTCATAATATGGTAAACAATAATGCAGTCACGATTGAGACCTTGAACGGTTTTAATTTTAAGAAGTGGAAGAAGGATGTTGAGTTTGCCTTAGAGATGGCTGACATCAACATGACGGTGCTAGTTGAGAGACCTTCTCCACTTGCTGACATTAGCTCGAAAACTGATAAGGCGGTTATGGCAATCTGAGAGCAGTCAAATAGGATGTGTTCTTCGACCATCAAGAGGTTGATCCCGGATCATCTGCTAAGTGGATTACTAGACACAATCATAGTAAAGGAGTTCATAGACAGTATTTCCCAGAGGTACAAGGTGTCTTCCCATGTGGAGCAGAGCACTTTGATTAAAGATTTATTCTGTATGAGGTACACAGGAGAAGGAGGCGTCAGAGAGTATATCATCAAGATGGTTTACCTTCAAAGTAAATTGAAGACACTAGATGTACTCATTCCTGATACACTCATAGTACATCAAGCACTTAATATGCTCCCACGAGAGTTTGAGATGTTGGCGACGTCATACATGAGACTTGGGACATCAATGTCTTGATTTCCCAATGTGCTGCAGCTGAGGAGAAGCTTAAGAGTTCTCCTCATATAGCCATGTATGCAGCCATTAAAGGTAAGGGAAAGGCGAAGCCCCAATAGTCTAAGGGTAAGGATAAGAAATCCAAACCCTCTCCACAGATTCAGACTGGACTATCTAGTATTGCCAAGGGCTCACGTGACATGAAGAGTATGAGGTGCTTCTTCTGTAAGAAGAAGGGGCACAAGAAATCTGATTGCCTGAAGTACAAACTTTGGAAGGTTAAACAGGAGCTATTAGGTAACTCCTCAGCCTATATGATTCATGAATCCAACTTAGCTATAGTCACATCAAGTTCTTGATGGCTAGATAGTGAAGCTTCTAATCATGTTGCTTCTATAATACAAGGGTTTAGATCCACGAGAAGGCCGAATAAAAGAGAGGAGAAGTTGATGGTCGACAACAATGAATAGGTGGACATTTTGTATGTAGGGGATGTAGGTTTGAACCTCGATACAGGGTTTATACTGGTTTTACGAGACACTTTTTATATACTGTCTTTAAGATGAAATCTGATCTTTGTATCAATTTTGGATAAAAAGGGTTATCGTTTTGTATTTTATACTTCGGTTGTAAATATTTTTTATCAATGTAAGACATATAGGAACTGCCTTCTTATCCTCCAGATTATATAGAATGTGTCTTACTCCTAACGAAATGTATGCTTCTTCTTATTTTGCCAAACTTATTACTCGTAAGAGAGCCTTTATAAATGAAACATCGTACATATTGTGGCATAAACGCCTTGGCCACATTTCTAGGGAAAGGGTTGAGAGATTGATAAAGGATAACATTCTCCCAACTCTGGCCTTCAGTAATCTGGAAACATGTATTGATTGTTGCAAGAGTAAGTTGACCAAGATAAAGAAAAAAGGGGTTAACTCTTGCTTCTAGTTTATTGGACCTCATATATACAGATGTTAGTGGTTCCTATACAGCCACGTTGTGTAATGCTAGATATTTTCTATTTATAGATGATTATTTCCGCTATTTATAGAATTTTCTTTTTCAGACCTGTATTGGTAAAATAGGCATAACTTTTACTAAGGTTATCGGATTAAGGTTATTCAAAGATCGTTTCAAAGAAGACTTCTAGACCTACAACTTCCATGAAGACCTCAGAAAGATATTTTGCCTCCAAAGGGTCAAAAGTCCCAATCAAAGCAGCTGTCCATAATGTCCATTCTATGCAGCATCACAAACTTCTAATGATCATATCTCTCAACTCCGGTATCAAAAAATTTCATATATAGCGTTGGAAAGCTAGAAAGATAAGATACAACTTCTAAAAAGATAACTTTGTCTAATTCAGCTTAGATTAATCCAATTTTTCCCTGAATTCAGAACACACATTTCTACCCTATTTCTCTTTTCTTTCTTTTATTCTAAACCAACTTCTCTAACTTAATTGATTTCATCATCTCAAGTGGATACTTCTTCAAGTATACCTAATTTCAACTCAACATCATCCATACACATTTAATATTTCCTACTTGATCATAAACACTCAAAATATAACACATTCTCATACATTCAAAACATAACACAACATAAACATTCATCCACAAATTTTGTTGTACCCAAGTCCTAATTGCATGTCAAAATTTAAGACTCTTAAAGACAGAATTTAAATTCAATGTCTCATAAGAAATATAGCTATATATCTTTAGTTTAATCCAAATTAAGAATTATCTCAATTGAACAACTCTAGAAGAAGTTATGACTAAAAGACTAAAACATACTCAAAGATTATGTTGCTGCAACATTTTCCCAGCTCAACTACCAAATTTTGTTTCCAAATCTTACCATAATATAACTCATACCAAGATCACTTTTTCTACCCCCAACACTCTTCATTCTCAACTACATTTCAAATCCAAAACATTCACAAATCAATTCATGATCTATATTTGATCATTATCCAAAAATAGAACACATACATTTTCCCATTCATAATTGATTTCCTACACTCATCCTAACACCATTATATGGGTCATCCAACTTCCAAAACATATCTATAACAAATCATGGGTCATTAACGACCATTTAAAATTACAAAAATATGACATTTACATAGATTTTTCACCATCCACGTCATGCACATTCAATTCATAAAAATCCAGTCATCAATCCCACATTTCTCATCATTCTAGTTTCATTTTAACAATACCCATAACATTTAAAGCATAACTTACTTGGTTTAGCTACAATTCTTCAAAATAACACTTAGCCCTAGCTCCCAAGCATCACACGATCATCACCTTAAAGGAGGTAAGGATAGGTTTTTCTTATGGCAAATTGAAGAAACAATAAGATGGAAGTAGCAATTGACGGATGGAAGCAAGATGTAACTTGATAGAGGTTTAGGTGAGTTAAGAATCATGAAGGAGAAGAAGAGAAGAAGAAGCCACGAAAATAGGAGGAGAGCAAAAGTTAAAATGAAAGACAAAACATTTATTTGGTCTTTAAAGTGAAGAGTGTTGTGAGAGAGAGGAGTGGTGAGTAGCAAGTGTGGCCACATGTGTCACCTGCCACTTGTCATCTTTGTATGATTCCAATTGGTCCCTTTTGATATCTAGTCCATTTAACTGTAGTTTCTACTCCAATTGTCTCCCAATTTTTCATGACATTTGTCAATAAATCCTAAAGCCATTTATCAAAATTTCCATTACCATTGGATAGTAATTTCTACTACCATTTAATAATTGTTTTGCCACTTAGTACTGTTTTTCCTAGTTCAAAATGCTCCAATTTCCAGAAATTTCTCCAAAAATTCCAGAAATTCTAAATCAACAAATAAACTTTTCAAATCAATTTTTTTAACACATAAAAACACATTTCTCAATGTACTCCCATATATAAACAATTATAACCGAAAATTGCCAATGAATGTATGTGCAATTATTTTTATGCGCAAAGATTCAATATTCACGTATATGTGCGTATCACGTAATACATGAGCATGAAATGTGTTTCCTAATTTCTCATAAATTTCTCTCATTTACTGTTTTTACCTTAACATGGGTAACGGGATGTTACAAAGGTAATAATGGAGTGACTACAAGGCACCTTTTCTAAAGGCACAGTACCTATCCCTAGGGAACATATGAAAGAGGTTGTACTAAAGGGTGAGGAGTTGACCAAAACAAGAAGGAAGAAGTGGGCAAGGTAAGGATATTATTTAATAAGTATTAATTAAAAATTCCTTACCTTGCATAATTAATCCAGTTAATTATGAAAGACAAAACTAGTACTTAGGAGGAGTGTGAAGAGTAGTCATAATAGGAGGATCCAAAAGAAGAAGGTCCAAAAAAGGAGGACCCTAAAGAGGAAATTGTCAACACAAAATCATAAGAAGGTAGCATTGAAATCCTCCAAGACATCATACTACCAAAGCTAGGCTTCAAAGGAATTTTTAACATTTCATAAATAACTAGTTATGCTTATATTAAAGAGGGATTAGAAAATTTAGAAGCAAATATTAATCTGATGTCTTATGCTATGTTAAAAAGATTGGGATAAGTGAACCAAAACTCAATAAGAGAGCAATGTATTAAGTTGATAATTCAATAAAAAGTCTTAAAGTTGTTAAGGAGAATGTAATGGTAAAAATTGATAGGTTTATTATCCAAATAGATTAATATATGATATATGTTGAACAAGTTGAGAAAAAGTAACTAACCCTAGGTAAACCTTTTCTAGTCACAACAAATTCAATAACTAATATTAGGGAATGTAAGTTGATACTTAGGGTTAAAGGTAGAGAACTTTATTTTTTCAAATGATGAGATAATATTTATACTTATTAAAGACGCAAGACAAGCTAATTGTTCAAGTATTATATAGAAAATCATTAAGGAAAATTTAAAGGGCTAAGAAAAGTGAGAATGAAGGTAAGAGTAAAGAAGAAGGCTAAGATGAGAGATGATGACCCTCTAAATGGCACTTTGCATTATCGTGTTAAAGAGGAGAGCAACTATAATGCTGTGACAATTATTGAAGTTTGAGGAAAGAATTCAACTAAAAGATTTATAAAGAAGCACATTTTAGGAGAGTTAAGTCAAGAATACGTCACTTCTTCTAATTTTGATGAAAGTCAAATAATAATAATCATAGAAGTGTGTGAACTGTTTTGATGAATTTATTAAGTACGCAGATAAATGTAAGTGGCACGAATCATCAAATCAGGACGATACTTAAGTAAAAGCTGAATAAGACAGATCAGACAAAGTGCTTACTCTAAAACACCAGACGAAGCATATGAATCTATGCAAGACGATGTAATTGAAGAATGTCCTAGAACGTTAGTTAGTTAGAGTTGGTTATAGGACTCAACTAATAACAGTTTTTAGAAGATTAGACAAGCAGAATTCTTAAGAAGACTGTTGAAGATTTAGGCTATAAATATGAGTTATAGTCGTAAACAAAAAGAGATACAATACAAAAAGAGAAAAGAATTATGATTGTAAAAAGCATACTTAGAGAAATTCTGTGCTCAAGTGCTCACGCAATGAATAAAAATACTCTAAGAAAAAAGAGAAAAGAAAGAAAGAAAGAGAGCAAACCCATCTATAACCTGAAGCTCAAATAATATCTTTTCGAGTGAAAGAAAGGTTAGAGCCTGAAGAGGCTAAGGAAGCAAATAAAGAATACTTTGTGAAAGAGACCTGAAGAGGCTCTGCAAGTGTAGAAATAATACTTGTAGCGTTGAAGGATATAGTTAAATCTCAAACAAACTCTGAGGATTGGACGTAGTTAAGGGTGAACCAGGATAAATTACGGTGTCATATTCTCTAACTCTTATCTCTTTAATTTTCTTATTGTTAGAAGAATAGAAACTAATTTTCATTGTTGCATTACTCACAAAATTAAGTGGATTGTTTTTGTAATTGTCTGAATTTGTAAAGAAAATCATGAAGATTTTAAAGATTAATATCTTAAACGATTTAACACAATTCAACCCCCCTTCTCGTGTATTTTACATATTATACGTGATTTCTATATTAACATGTGATTTACTTTAAGGAGGAAACCTAATAATAAGTTTAAGAACCTTTTAATTTTATTTATATTTATTTTTGGCATTATGTGTAACATCCCGCTTCCGTAGAACGGGTGCTAGTGTACATGCCTTTATGGCTGTCCTAGATTAATTGGTACCGGAAA
>JANITX010000211.1:74570194-74581596 GCA_027564395.1 Erythroxylum ulei | reverse complement strand
ATAATACTTTTTACGGTATACATGTAAAAAACATTATGATAACTTTTGAAATGTGTAAAGATAATATTTGAAATTAAATTAATTTATTACAAATATATATATATATATATACTTTATATTATTCTTAATTTAATATTTATATAATAGTTAAATGATCTTTTTCTCGTTTTAATTGACGAGAAAGATATGAAAATGATATTAATAAAAATAAAGAAACATTTGTTATATCAAATTTATATTATTATGTTCTCTTAATATAAGATTGAAGTAAATTATTATTTTGTAAATTTATAAAATTTAAAAATTATTTTATAATTTGAAAAGGTTATCTGAAACGATACTTGATGTTAACGGATGTTAATGTTGTACAGCACTATAACAAAAATCCGATATTAAGTTTAGTATTGTAGGCTAAACTCAATATGTTAAGTTTGAATTAACGAGTCAAACTCGAACTTAAAGGGTTGATCTAAAGCCCAATTCATCGTCACCCTTGAAATTAAGGTTCCAATAAAAACTGGGCTAATAGCCTAATATGACGGATGGTTTGCTTTTTTTGTTTCTTTCCGTTGACTTGGGCTTGCAAGCAACATCTAACCAGGACCAACCATTCATTCCAGCTAAGGTGACCAATAGATGAAAGGCCGCAAAACAAGGCATATTTTGTTAGTCTCTCAAGTAGGTTTGGGAATCAGGCCCAGGGAGGGTGTAGTATGAAATTATCGAGTCAAACTTGGGATGGTCTAAGCCCAATTCAAAGCCGATATCAATAAAGAAAATAACATTGTTTAAAAAATAACATTTTTTTATTTTTGATTTAAAAATAAAAAATTAGGTATGGCTAAGTCAAATCGGGCTTCAGGTTACCTAAGCCCAGCTACCAAGAATCGGGAAGGAGCCCCGGCCTAGCCCATTACTACCCTTACTCTCAAGATGTTAAATAAAAGCTACAAATATTTAACTAGCTTCTTAAGCCCGGATGGTAATGGAACAAGTCGGGATGAGCCCGCCGTTAAAATTTTTGATTACGGATATAAGGTTTAAGCTTGAGCTCAATTCAAACTTAACACAAAGTCAGAAAATTATATTAAAAAAAAACGTCAGTTCGGTTCGGCCTAAAATCTGATCAAACCGGATCAGATCAGTTGACTTTGGGCCAGACGCTTAACTTATTTGTCAAGGCTTCCAACGTCGGCAACATTCTTTCAAAAATGGGTTGGGCCAGGAATGCATCAGAGTAACTCAACTTGTTGATGAGCACAAAAGACAAGTTGTCATGGAATACTTTTGACAGTTCAAAGTGAAAAAGAAAAGCCTTGTCCTTAATCCTTGGTCCGTCCGACTCTTGCATTGCATGATTACTAATGATTATACTCGTGCTTATGAGTTTAATTGTGCCTCTATTTCGGTTCAGCCATCCTTTCATGGATGTTAATCCATTTCTTTTACTACACTTCGAATTTGCAATTCTTTAAATTAATAAGTAGGAATAGTAGTAGGTTGGACCTAACCTAAATTTAACTTATTTTTTTGTTTGGGTCTAGTTAATTTGAAATTAAGCCTATGTTTGGTCAGGGTTATATCAGTAAAATTTTTGTCAGTAGATTTTTTTCTGTAGATTTTTTATGAGAAGAACTTTTCTAAGAAGCTTATTGACTGTTTGACTGATATTTAAAAAAGAGTTTTTTAAAGAACTTTATACAGTATACTGTTTAGCAATATAAAAATAAAAACACTTTTATTTTTAACCATGTTTTATTTTATAATAAAATTTTTATGCATATAAATATTATTTAAAATATATTAAACAATATGCAAAACATAATATATTAATAATTATTTATATAGATTATAACATAAGTAAACTAATATCGAAAATAAATATTAAAACATATAAAAAAGTCAAGTAATATTATGTAAATCTCAAAATAAATATCCAAGTTGAGTAAATAGTTAAATATATAATAAACGAGAAGATGAGTTTGTGGGTATTGTGGGAATTATGTATAAAACATAAGGGCAAAAGTGACTAAAAAATCAGCTCATTAATTAATCTAAAAAATCTATCTTAAAAAGCTGTATTTTGGCTGTCAAAAAAGTCATATCTATTAAAAAAGTGTTTTTTTATTTTACAGTCAAACATCCATTTTTCTTAAAAAAGTTTTTATAACGAAAAAAAGTGCTTATTAGTCTTCCAAAAATCCATTCAAACAAGCACTAAATGATTTGGGTTTAGTTATATTGAATTTCGATAATTTAAAATTTAAATTAATCAAAATCAAAACTACATTATTTTAGTAAATTTTAGTACAATAATATTATTTAGATTGTTTTTTAAAACTTGAGTTCAATTTAAAATTTGACCTATTAATTTTGAACTAAATTAGAACGAAATAGATCAAACTCTTTTTTATTATTTATATAGAAAGCTTTCAGAATATTTATTAGATAAACTATGATGTTGCCTCAAGTTTCGAAATAATAATTAAATTAGCTTGATTTAATTTTTATATTTAAAATCAATTTAAAATTTAATTAACTCTTCATTCATATTGAAACACTTCTAGAAGATTTTGTTCCGATAATTGGACCACCTAGATGTTAATGCTTCATCCTGAATTTAATGGAGTCGTTTTCAGGATTCAGTACAACAAGAACTCTTCGTTTTGTCTTTGACCCACCCATGTTAAAAAAAGTTGTCAAGACTCAAGAGAGTGTCAAAAGCTCGATTCTTCTTTTATCTTGTTATCCTTTCGAGACTTTGCTTTAAATCATATAAAGCATATTTAGGACCGACTTAACTTATCCCAAAATTCACAAATTTGATTTGACTTAGACTAAATTATAATTTAAATTCAAAACTTTTAAAATATATTAAATTTTGACTAACTCTTTATTTTAAAATTTTTAAATAAATATATTTAATTAAACTTAATTTAAATTCAGATTACTACCTAAATCTAATGAAATTATAGTTCGAAATTGAATTCGAGCTTGAACAATCTCGAACAAGTTCATTGCCAAGTTAAGTCTATCCTCTACATAAGCTAAGAAACATCTTTTAATCTAAAGTTTTAACACAATTTTATCGATAATAAAATACTATGAAATTATTTAATACTAAAAAGGTAAATATTTCAACTCAAAGGGTGTGGTTGAGTGATAAGGGATTTATCCACCCTTAATCAAAGGTCAGGGGTTTGATCCTTGACTTTAAGTATGGAGCAACTTTAAATCCTTGGGCCAGTTATTTCACTCTGTAAAGTGCCTTCTCATCAGCAAGAGGATTAGTCACTGAGTCTGCGTGGTAGATAGTGGATACCCTGGTCAAAAACCAAAAAAAGGGTAAATATTTTTATTATTAATTTAAAAATTTTAAATAATTAAATTATCTAAAAACATCTCATAGTATCATTAATTTTGAAAAAGACTTTTATTTTAAATAGTTGAAGTTGACAAATTAATACAAATGCTTTTAATAATTTAAAATAGTAATATTATTATTTATAATAAATTACCAAGAATAAAAAAAATGTGATGGCTTGTAATATTATAAAATTTACCTTTCTCGAAATCACCAAAACATTCAGTTTGGTACGTCTGTTTCCCAAATTTCCAATCAGCCTCAAAGCATTGATGCCAAAGGTTCCTGTCCACATTGATTTTTATTTTTTGACCAACTTTTTATGAGCACGAAACATATTTTATTATTCTTCATATTATTATATTAATTGTCATTACCTACATACACATGATTTGTTTTTTTTGTCTTTAACGAAATTCCCAGCCATTAAATTTAAAATTTACAGTAAAAATAATAATTTTCGACTGATTTAACAATGACAACTTTAAATTAGCTAAATTTTTAGTTCAATTTTTAACTTTTTAGTTTAATTCAGTTTAATAATCTTTATTGTTAAAATCGATCAATTTATTAATTAATCGGTCAATTTTTATAAATTAATAAATTTTTATTAGTAAAAAATAATTAATTTTTAATTAACAGTCAATTTAGTTTAATTTTTAAATTTTAAACCTACATTATTTTGAAATTTCCAAAATTTTTAAATATCTTCCGCTTTCAACTTGGATAAGATAAGACAAAATGTAGCACTAAACATCAACAATGCCTAATTGGATATTATTATGAGATTATAAAATCTAATTTATTATAAAACCTTTTTATGCTTTATTATGATTTTTTTAACATGACAACTCCAAGAATAATAATGTACTTCCTTTTGTCGATTACCATGTTATAAAATATTAAAATAAGATAAAATTTAGTCTCTCATGTTGTAAACGACAATACCTAATCCCGTTGAAGTGCAGGATTTAGAAAAGTACATAACTTTACTCCTAAAGACTGTTTCAAAAATATTATCAAAATAAAGTAATTTGATAAGATAAATTACTTCATCTAAATAAAGTCAGATTAAATTTGAATTGATCGAGTTTCAGATTAAATATAATTTAAGACGTTATCTTTACCCCACACTAGTTCAAATAAAATAAAATAAAACAACATTATACTACTTAAAATTGAATAAAATTTATAATCTTTACTTATCAAAAAAATTTGAAGTTTAATTAAAAAAAGACTGTAAATTTCAAAAAATAAAAAGATTGTTAAATAAAATTAATTAATTAATTTTAAATTATAAGAATTTATTAATTTATAAAAATTATATAAAACGAATCAAAAATTTAAAATCCTAACAAAATTGTTGAATTTTTAAACATTGTTATATTTAGGAGATTATCTAAAATTTTAAAACTAATTACTTGCAACATTTGGAAAAAAGATGAACCCAAAAAAACAAATAAGCACTAAAAAACCAGGAACGCCCATGTGCCATAATCATTACTCAATGACAATAGTCTACCATCCCACGACGATTGACGCCCGCTAACTCCGCCGCGCTCCGCCGGCGGATTCTCATTCTATCGCGCAAAAGACAAACCTCCATACACATGCCACGTGGCGTTTCTTTACAGACATTGGGTCCCACACAACACGATCACCTTCTCCTACTACAAACCTACTTCTTCTACCATTTCTCTCTCTCTCTGCTCGCATTAAAAACTCCCTCTCTCTATCTCTTAAATTATTTAATAAATTTTCATATTTACAACTACAATTTAAAAGGTTTCGCTAAATTTCTATCTGATCGGGTCAAATCTGTTCGTGCTGCACATGCTTTGGTGACCGTTCGATCTTCCTCGTGATCTGCGCCGAAAAATTTGTCATCTTTTGTGTTTTTTTTGCTGGTAAATTGATTGAATTTTTTTTTTTTTCTGAATTGTTATGTTCGCATCTAATTAATCAGATTTTAGTTGAAAGTTGGGGTCTTTTTCGTGTTTACTCAAAAGGGTTTTGTTGTTAACGCGAGTTCTTTTCTTTGGTGTAGTGCATTGTGGTTGTTTGGCAATCTAGTCGGTGGATTGGTAGAGTGAAAGTTGGGGGGTCGATTTGAGCACAGAGATGTCGGGCCCACTTGATCGATTTGCGCGACCTTGTGAGTGATTCGTGTCACTTGATTTTGATCTTTGTGTTTGGATTTCTTTCTGCAACTGTGTGGTGTTGTGTGTACTGTTTGGGATGATTCTGGGGTGTTACTGTTGCTTTCTTGGTTGGAAATTTAGCTATCTTGAGAAAACTCTGTGAATCGACATGAAAAGTAATGTTCTTTTCGATTTTAAGTTGGGTTTCTTTCAAAGTTTGAGCATTTGGGAGCTCTAAAAATGTTCTCTTTCATTAGGAACATAAAGATTTTATTTCTTTTGAAGTTTCTGAAGTCTATTATTTCTCTTAATATTTTAAAATGATGATTGTCTTTTTTCTCGTTCATTTGTTCTCTTTGTTGTTTGGTTTAGGCTTTGAGGGTTTCTCAGGGGGTGAAGAGAGGAGAGAGAGGAGGTCTGATTTTGAGAACTCCGAGGATGAGAGGCGAACTAGAATTGGATCACTGAAAAAGAAAGCCATCAATGCGTCAACTAAGTTCAGGCATTCTCTCAAGAAAAAGAGCAGTAGGAGGAAGAGTGATGGCAGGGTTAGCTCTGTCTCTATTGAGGATGTTCGTGATGTTGAGGAACTGCAGGCTGTTGATGCTTTTCGACAGGCATTGATCATGGATGAATTACTTCCTCAAAAGCATGATGATTATCATATGATGTTGAGGTGATCTTATGTTCCTTTCTTTAGTTGTTCTTCTGAGGCCTTTGTTAGCAACTATTGCTTGTGAGATTATTTTTCCATGATGGAACATCAGGCTTGTAACTTTCTGATTTTGCTAATGTTCTGAGGTTCCTTCAGTAGACATTACTGTTATTGTTAGTGTTTGGTTTGCTTCAAGTACCATTGTACCATATTTATCATCTCAACAGATTTTTTCGTATTCAGACTATTGCAGTTTTCTTGGGTGGTTATGGTTCAACCAACATAACAATTTTAAGTATTGCCTCTTAGGTTCTTGAAAGCAAGGAAGTTTGATGTTGAAAAAGCAAAGCATATGTGGGCTGAAATGCTTCAGTGGAGGAAGGAATTTGGTGTGGATACTATTTTGGAGGTAAAAAGTTTGACAATTTAGTCAAGATTTATTCAGTTACTTTTCTTCTCACGAGTCACAACCCTGCCAATTATGTTTTTATGTCAGGATTTTGAATTTAAAGAGTTGAATGAAGTATTGAAGTATTATCCCCATGGCTATCATGGTGTGGACAAAGAAGGAAGGCCCGTGTATATTGAGAGATTGGGAAGGGTTGATCCTAATAAATTAATGCATGTTACAACTATGGATAGGTATGTGAAATACCATGTGCGAGAGTTCGAGAAAAGCTTTGCTATAAAGTTTCCATCTTGTACAATTGCTGCAAAGAGGCATATAGATTCAAACACAACGATTTTGGATGTTCAAGGAGTGGTATGTCTTGTGGTATTCACCAGACTGGATTAAGAGGTTCCAGATTATCTGATTTCTATTTTCTTGATTGCTAACTATTCAGGGCCTTAAGAACTTTACCAAGTCTGCCAGGGAGCTTATCATGCGTCTGCAGAAGATTGATGGTGACAACTACCCCGAGGTCTGCCACCACATTTTTGCTGGGGACGGTTTATTCCATTTAATTAGGACAAATGCGATTTTATAATTTGCGAAGTAGAGCTTTTTATCAAGCTGGATTTTCCATGATTAATGCAGACACTCCACCAAATGTTCATCATCAATGCTGGTCCAGGGTTCAGGCTGTTGTGGAACACTGTGAAGAGTTTTCTTGATCCAAAAACCACTTCCAAGATTCATGTATGTTTAAAAATTTTGTTATGAAAGCATTGGAGCATATAGTTTTCTAGTTGTTTGGTGATCTTTTGAGCATTTATATCTTTTTTTGTGTCAACTTAGGTTCTTGGGAATAAGTATCAGAGCAAATTGCTTGAGGTAATTGATGCCAGGTAAATGGAACTTCATAGCTGCACTGATAATAGTGGCATGTAGTTTTGATCCACATACTTCTGCTTCATCATTTCTTTTTTATTTCACACTCTAACTCAGTCAAGTATAGCTTGTGCTAACTAGAATATTGTACCAAATACAGTGAGCTGCCAGATTTCTTTGGTGGCACTTGTACCTGTGCAGATCAAGGAGGTTGTCTTTTGTCTGATAAGGGTCCATGGAAGAACCCTGACATATTGAAGGTTATTTAGTTGTTATTAATGAGCGAGTTCCAGGCTCTTTTCCAAGCTTGGTTGATTGCATGTAATTAGTGACAGATTGGTTATGTTTATATTGTTGCAGATGGTTCTCAATGGTGACGGACGGCGTGCAAGACAGGTTGTAAAAGTTTTGGACAATGATGGGAAGGTTCTTGCTTATGCGAAGCCACGTTATCCAACGGTAATGTTCTTCATATTTATCATTTTCACCTAAAATGTCCAAGACTTTTGTATGGTTACACTTAGCTAAATGCATTGGAGGTCTTGAAGCAGGTCAAAGGTAGTGATACATCCACTGCCGAGTCAGGATCTGAAGCTGAGGATATTTCTTCACCTAAAGCTTTGAAGAGTTACTCGCATCTTAGACTTACTCCTGTCCGGGAGGAGGTAGGTTCATTCTTAAGGATCCTCTCTGTTAGGATTACTGTATTTAAGTTGCTTGGTGCTGTCTAGGATTGATCATCTGGAGCACTCTATTTCTGATAAGCTGACTCATCCTTTTATTCATTAATTTGCAGACTAAGGTTGTTGGAAAGGCCAGTTATGCTTGCAACTTCTCTGGGTATGATGAATATGTCCCTATGGTTGATAAACCTGTCGATTCTGGTTGGAAAAAGCAAACATCTGTCCAAACTCATCCGGTTCCCAAAGGTTAGTAGTGCGTATGTCAATGTTTATTCTGCTGTTAATGGTTCTCTCATGCGGGTCTTTCATGTAGATGAATGCATCCGTGTGTTCTTAGAATTACAGTGTTCTTGAGTTTGAGTATTGACAAGATTAAGAATGTCTTACATAGTATCTTAGGCTTGGTAGGGGCTTGAGATGAACTCAAGCTCATATATAGCTGACAGGTCTTAAAACTTTGCTAAAATTTGTGACATACATATGACTGTTGTGGGTTGGATCATCTGACTTCAATGTGCCATAATACGCACTTTGGGTACTTGTTCATAATTCCATATACTGAGGGTCCTTTTTTGTGATTCTATATACTTACTATGGGTACTTGTTTGGTTTCATATTTTCAAACCAAAGGTTTAGATGACTTATAGAGATATAGTCCAATGTCCTTTGGGTTACTGTTTCATCTCTTAGTTTCTTGGTTCTGTGAATTCTCTCTGTTGGCACCTTCCGACAGCTGTTCTCTGCATCTCTGACACCAAATTATGACTCATGCATATATTCTGGAGATCTAAAAATTCATGTTTTATGCTTTGGATACCTTTCTACTTGATTGATGAAATTTTGTTTATGATGCAATTGATGTGGAATTTCTCAAGGTTAGCAGAGTCCTGTCATCTGCCAAATTAATTTGTTTATGTTCATTTGTTCTCATGTTTTTCTTCTAATACTAAATGTCAAGTATCCAATGCAGTGACACCTACTCTGCCAGATACTCAAAAAACTCCAGAAGGCACTCCTGGTGAAATTTTTGCAGCATTTATGACTCTCTTGTTGACAATTTTTACCTTTTTCCGTACACTGGCAATGCGCATAACTAAGAATCTTCCTAGCAATTCGGCTGATGGTGATCATACGTTCTCTGAACTTTCCACGAATGCGACACATACGGGGGAGTCCCATTCACCTTCATCAACTCCTGGTTTGAAGGATGGAGATATCCTTTCTACTGTACTAAAAAGGCTAGCTGAGCTTGAGGAAAAAGTTGAAACACTGCAAGCCAAGCCATCTGTGATGCCTTATGAGAAGGAGGAGTTACTTAATGCTGCTGTTTGTCGCGTGGACGCTCTTGAAGCGGAGCTCATTGCTACTAAAAAGGTATTCCATTTTTAGCATGGAATGTTGTTTATGCTTTGAATTGAAAATAGGATATTGTCTAAGCATGATTCAGTTTAATGATATCATGATTATTTGTTACTAAAAAGAGATCTTTGAAAATTTGGGATCTTTCTTTTTTCTTTTTTCTTTTCCCCTTCTTTGAAAATGTTTTTGATCATTTGACAAGTATTGTCTCAGAAGTCAGGTATGGGCATTATGCAGATTCTGTTCATGTGGTTCTCTCATGTTGTTTGTGATGCCAATGATCCTCTTGTTCTAACCTACTGGAACTTGCACAATAATAATCTTCACATGCTCTATCTTCATCTTCCTCAAAGGGGAGAGATAGGTTTTTAGAGAAATTCATCTACTGAAGGAATAAATTAAATTGGTTTCTCAACTGCTTAAGCATTACCAAGGTTCTTGTTATCATCGTAAATTAAAAAAGTACACTGTTTCTCATCTCGCATGGGTGTTTCATTCCTGGTAGTTGCTGTTGGTGATCTTTCTATTTGTGGTTTTTGCTCATCTCTATCTTATCAAAATGCTAAAACAAGAATATGCATTATACTTCATTGTCACTTGAACTGGGCTGTGGTCTTATCATTTGTTCTTCATCCTGATCAGGCACTATATGAAGCTTGGATGAGGCAAGATGATCTTCTTGCGTACATCGACAGACAAGAACAAGAGAAATTACGGGTACGCCGTTATATCTCCCTTTGATTCGTTTGTATTTCATGATAATCGTACTTATTTAATCAGTTAAACATAATTCTGAAGCTTGCTTTATCTGCACAGCAAAAGAAGAGGTTTTGCTGGTAATGTTTCTTTGGAGAGAGTAGCAAGAGGAGTTCCCGGCCTGACACTCAAAATATATCCTCATTACGACATTACCATTAACTAGTAGTCAACCTGTGAAGGAAAGACGTTATTTTCTGTCATTTTGGAAAAAAAAAAACTGACTTTATTGTAAGGAAAATATGCACTGAAAACTCTTACATAGTTTTGTTTGATTGTTCTGTTGTATTTCCTGGTTTGCAATCTCTGATGAGAACACTTTCATAGTTTTGTTTTGTTGTTCTGTTGTGATTTATGTTTGATTGTTCTGTTGTATTTCCTGGTCTGCATTCTCTGATGAGAACACATTTGACTGTCTTGTTTGCTACCATGCACATCTTCAGAAGTACTGAAGTTGCAAAAATAATTACTGCTTTGCGTATAATTTTCTTTAGTTCCATTCCATAAGGTCATATTGTTACTTGGGCCCGAAGCCGGCCTGATTTGGTTGAGTAGCTTGAGCAACCGACACCGTTTTGTTCAAATGTTCGAATACGTTCGAGTTGTTATTTGGGACTTTAACTAAAATAACTTAAATTTAGTAAAAGGCTATATTTAAATTAGTGAAATTATAGGAATATTTAGCCTTTTGCTTTTGTCTTGGAAGAACTTGTTAGGAACAAGGATAATAGGAAATCTCCTACTTTTCAACTAGGCTTGCAAAATTAGCCCGATCTGGTCGAGTTGGCCAGGTTTTAGGTTAGGTTTAAACTTTTTTTTTTAAAAGTGAAATTATGTTGTTTTAAAACTTTAAAAATAAAGAAAAAAATTTAATCAGACTCGTATTGATTAATCTTTTTTTGAGCTCTCACTCTCTCTTCCTTCTCCACAGTTTTCTCTTTTCGGGTTTGGTTCTTGATTATTCTTTTTTTAAATCATCTAGCTACTGGTACTGTTTTACAGTTCTTTATGCTTTATTGTAGGGATGGCAACGGGGCGGGTATGCCATCCCCTGTACCCGCCCCCACCCTCATCCTCGTCCTCATTCCTGTCGGGGATTTTTCTGAGACCCCCATACCCGTACCCGTTGGGGGGTTTGACCCTATCGGGTACTCGTTTACCCATCTCTTTT
>JANITX010000211.1:74555041-74570094 GCA_027564395.1 Erythroxylum ulei | reverse complement strand
CATATGAATTGAGAATATTCAGCTAGGTTTTATGATATTTCCTTGTATAGGAACATAAATCTTGGACTTCGGGAAAGTCTCGGAACAAATTTTTTTTGTTTTCCGCACCGCGTTTATATGACGCTCATACCAAGATTTTCCTACAGTGGTATCAGAGCCACTTGTATCCCGTATAAAGGAGAAACCATAACATATGTGATGCTGCCGATTGGTTGTGACAGTTATGCATTCTGATTGTGTTGAATTTGAAATCAGTATAGAGATATTGTTTTCAAAATTTTCTTACTAAGATTTGCTCATGAGATGTTGCTGAACATGTCTGTGGAAGAAAAAAAATCAATGTGATTTGATATATTTTTGCTAATTAATTCCCTACTGTTCTAGTTGCTGTGTTTATGCACATTACATGAACATGCATGCTTGTAAATTCGAGAATAAATTCTAGAATTTTTTTGAGGATTTTCTTTCACAAACCTCTTTCTAAGATGTTTATGAATGCCTACGAAGATGGAATTTTTTTTTGAGGTGATTGAATTTTTTTTTTTGAGAATTTCTTGTGTGCTGCTGGGAATGTTTGTGTTGAGGAACACATATTCTAGATTGGCTTGGTTGCTGAGGTTGGTTAAGTTTTTCTTGGAAATAAATTCTGAAAAAAATTCATTGAACATGTTAAGAACATGTTATAGCCTCTGCAATTTTCTTAGCATTTATTCAAATAGTTTCAATGATTTTTCAAGCAAAAGACAGAGTTGGACATTTTTGAGAAAACTGTTGGACCTAGTTTATTTGAAGTGGTGATTGTGTGTTTTCTGGCTTCAATACTTCAGATCATTTTTTATGTGATCATAAATATGTTACTTTGATTTTGTAAACATGCCAAATTGATTTGCTTGAAATTGTGTTTCCAAAAAATGTTTCGAATGTCAAATACATCATATTAACGTCTCGTTGGTGTATTCAATTACCTTGATTATTATGGCCATCACTAGTTATGTGACAAGTGCCGAAGTATTCTTGAGGAAGTGGAGACTACCTAGAGATACTTAGGGTGATAGTTTGATGTTCTCAAATTATTTGGAAATCTAATAGAATAAAATTGTATTAATCTATTTCTAGTATTTCATATCTAGTATGACTAGATATGGCAAACATAATACAATTAAAGTGTTTAATTGGCACATCAGGGTAGAGGGTATTACACTTGGTATATTGATATTTTGAATTGGAATTGAAAACATATGGATTGAGAAATTAGCCAATGCCAACATTAGAAAGCAATTCGGTTTAAGAGTTGAATCGAACGTCAAATCTTTAGATGCATAACACGTCACAACCTATATAGGAAAACCTTGTGAGATGGTTGCATTAAAGAATCCATGCTAGGATTGGTTAGGTAGGATGATGGATGATTATGAATATAGATTCAATGTGATTGATGAAACGTCCTAAATCATTCCATATAGTCATTGTGACTATAATTCTACAAATTATATGAGACCAGAGAATGAAATCCCTCACACATAATATGAAAATTAACGCCTTCCATTAATATGGGAAGAACCAGAATCCTTTTAGAATTAGGGTTGTTGGGTAAACCCAAGCCTACTCTATATGGATATGTTAGAACCACTGAAATAAGATTTTTAGATTAATGGGTCGGTTTTCACTAAAAGAGTTGATTTGTTGAGTAAACTCAAGGTCAATGTAGATAGAGGCATAATTCAGTAGCGTACATAAGATGTACGCACATCAAGAGTTGATAACCCATTGTGTGTAGATACGTCTCGATTTGATAGGATAGCATTAGACGGTAGTTGCATCTATGACACAATTGATATGATCGATACCTACTGATTGATTTAAGGTGGCTTATTGGGTAAACCCAAGTTCATTATTAGTAATGTCAGATATTGACCCACTAGGATACTTTGTCATAATTTTTCTTAGATTAGTAGTGAGGGCCATGGATTCTTTGAAACTAATGGGAGCTATAAGCATGTCATGCAATTCCTTATGATCATGCATTTATTTGTATTCTAATATTCTTTCTCTCTTCATATTTAGGTTGATTGAAGATGTCTTCCAGTGTGAATTTATGCTCACTTATGGATTCTAATAAATTATCTGGACCCAATTTTCTTGATTGGCTGAGAAATCTAATAATTTTCTTAAATCTGAGGAGCTAGGTTATGTCCTAAACATTCCACTTCCTGATCCACCTGCTGCTGATGCTTCTGATTAGGATTAGAGAGCATATCGTAAGCATCTCAAAGATAGTGACCTGGCTACCTGCATTATGCTAGCTTCTATGTCACCAGAGCTGCAAAAGCAACATAAGTCTATCAATGTTAATATCATAGTGTTTCATCTTAGAGAGCTTTTTGATGAGCAAGCTCGGTCTGAAAGGTTCGAGACCTCGAGGCTGCTCTTCACGGCTGAGATGACTCCGGGGACATCTGCAGTGCAGTATACATTGAAGATGAATGGTTATATTGAGAGGTTAGCCACCTTGGGTTTTGTTACGGACTATGAATTAAGTGTTAACTTAATTTTGGTTGGAGTGTCTAATAGTTATTCATAGTTTGTGTTGAAATATAGGATGAACCAAATCTTCACGACAATCCCTGAGTTGATCAATCTGCTCAAGACAGTAGAGCAAGCTATCAAGAAGGATAGCAAGCCAGTACTAGTGGTGGACTCTTCTTCTTCTGGTTCAAGAAAAAAGAACCTAAAGAAGAAAATGTCTAAAAACCAAAAGGAAGCGCAGCAAAAAAGAAACTCAAAGAAACTGCGCTGAAAGGAACTTGCTTCCATTATGGTAAGACTGTCCACTAGAAGCAAAAATGTTTTGGTTCAAGTAGCTTGAACCAAATGACACCGTTTTGTTCAAATGTTCGAACAAGTTCGAGTTGTTATTTGGGACTTCAACTAAAATAACTTAAATTTAGTAAAAGGCTATGTTAATAGCATAAGGTATTTCTTTAAGTAATTTGAAGTAATAATGATATTTTTAAAATTAGTGAAATTATAGGGATATTTAGTCTTTTACTTTAGTAAAGTAATAAAAAAATTGTCTTGGAAGAACTTGTTAGGAACAAGGATAATAGGAAATCTCCTACTTCCAACTAGGCTTGCAAAATTAGCCTGATCTGGGCCGAATTGACCAAGTTTTAGGTTAGGTTTAAACTATTTTTTAAAAGTGAAATCATGTTGTTTTAAAATTTTAAAAATAAAGAAAAATATATTTAATTTGACTCGATCGAGTCGTAATGGACTTTGGATCAGGGCTATCCATTATTATCTTTGCTTCTAACTTTTAATTTTAGGACCAATCCTTAACTAGAAAAGAATGAACATATAACTTAAGTGAATTTAAAAATATATAATTATTTGCAATGTTTCTTAAAATTTTTGAAAAAAGTTAGGTCTAATTTACATCATTTTTGATGTCTTGATATTAGATATGTATAAACTAAACTTAGTTCATTTTGAAAAACCAAAGGGGTTAATTATTTTGCAAGCTTTCCACAAACTTCTTTGGCACCAACAAAATAAAAACAAGTAAAACCAAAATAATAAAAACACTAGAAATTTGAGAACGCAGTTTGGCACACCTTGCCTATGTCTGCGGGGCACTCACCTAGTTTAATAACTTTCACCGAAGTACAATAGATTTACCCAAGGCTTTACTGAGCCGACCCACTCAACCTTTGACACTATCTCTCACCCTCACTTCTCCTGAAAGAATTTCACACCCAATAACACGACCGACTTGTATTAACCTCGTCAGAGGATTTTCTAACTACTTTCACTCAAACAATAATTAATAAAAATAACTCAAGTACTTAATCAACTAAGAACTGAATGACAATATAATAGAGATAAAAGAAAGACAACTTCCCAGGTTATTTAGCTCCTCCAAAATAGGTCTGACGTTATTCAGCTGGCTTCCAAGATGCACATACATCCATGGTTCACCAACACCTAAGACTCATTACCATCTTCTCAATAAATCATAACATATGCGTCATACCCACTGGCTCACCAACATGTTGTACTGTTTTTCAGTAAATCCAATCTCACACACAAAAAACTTCACTGTGGCTCTCACACCCAAACACCTTGCTCAATTAATCTGCTCATGCGCGCCGTAAGCAATTTCTCTGTCCATAGACACTTGACACACTTAACCTCGCTGCCACACAGACTGTATCTCTCCAATGCACTTAATCGTGGCTCACCCACAAAAATATGTTTTTCACTTGTAGATTAAAACCACCAAACCTTTACCCAACACTCACACATTCACTATTGCCACACCCTTACATGCTATGTTTTCCAATGAGCATTTAATGCACACTTATGGACAATTAATGCATACTCCAACGTTGCCTTATCTTACATAAACTCTGTGCCTTATACCCACATAAACACCATAAACATGCTGCAGTATTTTGTTTTCTTTTTGACAACTAACGCCCATCAATTGTATGCCACATATGCACATCAAAACCCCCTTACCGCACACTCATATTAAGGATAGATATCTGCTGCAGATTCACGATATACCCAAATCCCTTTATTTTCTTCTATCGATAAAATCTACAAATCCAGCAGTAACTCCTGCAGTAAAACAATTCCAAAATTGACATGATAATAGACTCCAATCCAAGATAGGATTCTTTTTCAACTAGAAGATTATCCATATGAATTTAGAATCCAAGTCATTATCCAATTAACATCTTATATGTCCAATTAATAAATAATGCCAAAATAATTACTTAGATATACCATATATCCTAACAATCTTCCTTTTTTTGACATTGTTTATCACAAATATAAAACTCCCCTAAATAATATAATTGGATATATAAGTATCAAATTCACAATTCATATGACAAATACTCCCCCTTGATGAAATATCAAGTTCTAAAAAACATCACAATTATCCAATCATCCAAATTTCTCCCTCTTGGGACAAAAAAATACCAAAAAGTAAGACAAATAGTCAAATATATACCTTGAAATCTCCCCCTGAATGGAACATTCACCATAAATAATCTGATGTCTCCTCCTTGGAACAAAAAACATAATCATAATAATCTCCAATAGATGTAGCGGAAGAATCATAAGCATGCTAAGAAGAAAAATTACCACCATTCAAAACACTGAGAGATATGCCTGAAAGATAGAGATATACCCGAGAGAGATCCATACCGAGGAAGAGTTGAGGAGTCTTCGGTAGAGCCAAATAGAAGTCACAATGTAAACTACTAAAAAGATGGGATGACAATTAGCAACATAAAACTAAAGAACTAAAAAAATCTTTCCTCTTTTTTTTGTTTTGTTTTGTTTTGCTTTTAACAACACAAAAAATACTTCAAAAATGTAAAGCACACTGTCCTTGTGCCCCTCGAAGAATATCAAACCTAAACTTATTCCTCGCCACATTATCTCAGTCATCAGTTTCTTCTTCAGAAGTAACTGACTTATCCTCTGTTTGACCAGTTACTTCACAAATAGTAACTAACTGTGAATCTGTACATTTTCTTGTTTTTCCTTCATTATGTTTTTGTGGTTGTACTTGACCCTTTCTAATCCAAGTCTGCTTTGATACCATGGGATGCTGTTGAAAATTTAATAGAGAGTGTCTAGATTTTCGATTTTGACCCCTTTGAAACATAATTTGCAACATCTTGTAGCATCTCAGCCTTATATGCCCGATAACTCCGCAAAAATGACACATCGGTACAAATCTTCGATTCTTTCTTGACGTTTCTTCTTCTTGGACAGATCTGGACATATTATTTTTCTCTTCATTCACTTTAGAGCACTCACCCTTATAGCCAATGCCTTGAAGATCTCCTTTAACCTTACCAATTTCCATTAAGTTTTTTAGTTTTTCTGTGCCTCCATTCAACATTTTCAATCGCTTTTCAGTACTTACTAGTTTTATTCTAGCTTCACCAAGCTCATTTGACGTCAATGTTAATTTCTTTTCTAACCCTTAGATGGTGTTCTTCATGGAGAGATTCTCTTCCTTCAATTTTTCATTCTTTCTATATATTTTCACCCATTTTTTGTACATTAATTCTTAAGTCTCGTAAATATTCCCCTTTTTGTCATCTAGGTCACTTCCGTCACTATCATAATCTGATAATAGGTCTTGAGATGAGTTGTTTTTGAAATTTTCCGATTGTCCCTCTTTTTGGTCTTCAGTTACTTCCTTCTCAATTACTGTTAAGCAAGTAACTGGACTTTTTCTATGTAAGGCAACCAACGCAGCACCATTCACTATTTCTTCTTCGCTACTATATTCACTCTCAGAATCATTATCACTCTAGGTGCTTGTGAAGGACTTTCCTTTTCTCTTCTTCAAAGGATTAGCACATTCGGATTGAATGTGTCCGAAACCTTGAAATTCATGACATTGAATTCTCCTTGCCTTCCTTTCACCCTTTTATATTTTGACATAATGTTTTCCATTGTTACTCGATGAACTTCCATTATTTTGCCTAAGTTCGGGTTTGTCCTTTTTTATTCTTTTCAGCCACTTGCTGAACTCTCGTGTTAATAGCTCCATATCCTCATTTTTGTCGGATTCATCTTCTAAGTCATTCACACTCTTTCTAGTTTCCACCTATAGTGCCAATCCTTTGCTTCTTTCTTGCTTACCTCTTAAAAGATTTATCTCGAAGTTTGTAAGGATTCCAATAACTTTTTCCAATGACAGATTATCAATGTCGTCGACCTCCTCTATTGCTGCAATTTTCGGAATAAACCTTAGAGGTAGTGATCTCAACGTTTTCTTGACTAATTTCACATTGGATTATTTCTTCCCCAGTTGATGAGCTTGATTGGTTATATCTCTCAATCTTTCATGAAAATCTCCAATAATCTCATTCTCATCCATCTTTAGCCCTTCAAACCGCATAGCTAAAATCTGTAGTTTTGACGATATCATAGATTTAGACCTTTCATGAATAGTCTGCAACATGTCCCACGCTTCTTTTACTGATTTACAGGCTGAAATCATTGAGAAGCATCCCTCATCAATAACACTTAATATCGCATGCATTGCTTGTGAATTTTCAAGTGCACTTTTTTATTCAACTCTTGTCCATTCAGATGGATCTTTCTGAACTGCCTCTCCTTTATCATCAGTGATTATTGGATGCGTCCACCTATATAGTACCGAATGCTAAGCTCTTGTGCCTTGAGCTTGAATGATGACTTTCATCTGTAATTTCCATGCAGGATAGTTAGATTCATCCAACAGTAGTGGCCCGATAATCAATGCTCCTTCTCTTATGGCCATGTTTGCGAATCTAGGATCTGCACCAACGTGCTACCAAGTTCTAAATCGGTGACCTTGATCTGATACCAATTGAAAAACCAAAGGGGTTAATTATTTCGCAAACTTTCCGCAAACTTCTTTGGCACCAACAAAATAAAAACAAGCAAAACTAAAATAATAAAAATACCAAAAATTTGGTAACGCAGTTCGGCACACCTTGCCTACGTCTGCGAGGTCCTCACCCAGCTTAATAACTTTCACTGAAGTGCAATAGATTTACCCAAGGCTCTATTGAGCCGACCCACTCAACCCTTGACACTATCTTTTAATCTCACTTCCTGTGAAAGAATTTCACACCCAATAACACGACCGACTTGTGTTAACCTCGTTAGAGGATTTTTCTAACTACTTTCACTCAAACAATAATTAATAAAAATAACTTAAGTACTTAATCAACTAAGAACTGAACGACAATATACTTGAGATAAAAGAATGACAACTTCCCAGGTTATTTAACTCTTCTGAAATAGACCTAATGTTATTCAGCTAGCTTCCAAGATGCACATACAGCCATGGTTCACCAACACCTGAAACTCATTACCATTTTGTCAATAAATCAGAACATATGCGTCACACCCACTGGCTCACCAACACGTTGTACTATCTTTTAGTAAATCCAATCTCACACACAAAAACCCTTCACCGTGGCTCTCACACTCAAACACCTTGTTTAATTAATCTGCTCATGTGTGCCGTAAGCAATTTCTCTATCCATAGACACTTGACACACTCAACCTCGTTGCCACACACACTATATCTCTCCAACGCACTTAACCGCGGCTCACTTACAAAAATACGTTGTTCACTTGTAGATTAAAACCACCAAACCTTTACCCAACACTCACACATTCACTATTGCCACACCCTTACATACTATGTTTCCTAATGAGCATTTAATGCACACTTATGGACAATTAATGCATACTTCAAGGTTGCCTTATCTCACATAATTTATGTGCCTTATACCCACATAAACACCGTAAACATACTGCAGTATTTTGTTTTCTTTTTGACAACTAACGCCCATTAATTGTATGCCACATATGCACGTCAAAACCCCCTTACCGTACACTCACATTAGGGATAGATATCTGCCGCAAATTCTTGATATACACAAATCCCTTTATTTTCTTCTATCCATAAAATCCACAAATCCAACAGTAATTCCAGCAGTAAAATAGCAGTAAAATAATTCCAAAATCAACATGATAATAGACTCCACTCTAAGATAGGATTCTTTTTCAACTAGAAGATTATCCATATGACTTTAGAATCCAAGTCATTATCTAATTAACATCTTATATGTCCAATTAATAAATAATGCCAAAATAATTACTTAGATATATAACATATATCCTAACACATTTGATTGAATAAATTAATTATAAAAATTATAAAATTTAAGTTTTAAAAATTAATCCATGTTTCATAGACTAAGTTTTGATTTATAAATTTAACTTAAAAAATTTAAGAGTTGAAATTTGAATTCATAAAAAAACCTAAAAGAATTAGGCCCTAATTCATATTTATAAATATTTTAATTTGTATCAATTTACATTTGTCAGTCACAAATTTATGAAAAAATAATTAAAATCTAAATTATTTTATTTTTATTTTTATATAAAAAATCATTTGAGAATTATAATTTATATATTCCTCTCAATAAATAAGGAATTATAGTTTTTGCTTTTTATGAACGCTTTCAAGCTTTTTAAGTTTTAAACATTAGGAAAATTTTGATTTTGATAAACTTTTATTTTTAAGATCTTTGGGTATGTTTAGTTGAACGTAATAAAATTGAATGAAACAGAATGAAATGGAATGGAATGTAAATGGATGTGATATTAGAAAATTGTTGTTTGGGAGGGATGAAATGATTCATAATGTAATATAATGAAATGTTGTTTGGATGAAATATTTATAATGTAATATAGTGTAAAGTTGTTTATCATTTTATATTCCATCCTAAATCCCTCAAATCGGAAGTTTTTCATTTTTACTGTTTAGAATGGAATAACATGTAAAATGAAACATTCCTCTTCTATCCCATTCCATTATAAAACCTCCTCCTAAACGATAAAATAATATTACATTCCATTTCATTTCATTATGAGTCCCCTAACCAAACATAGCCTTGAGTAAACTTAAGGACTAAATTAATAAAAACATGTTTTTTTTTTATCTCTTTCTTTATTGTCATCCTTCTTTGTCACAAATAGGTATAGCAATTGGTCCAAGTCTAACTCAACCTGAAATCAATGGATCGATTTCAGTTTAATTAAACTTTGAATCAAGTTTGAACCTGAAGAGATAGTTTGAGGTTCAATTCGCTATGAAGTCAGTGAATCAATTTCAAATTAGCTAAACTTTGGATCAAGCTCGAGCCCCAGGGTTAGCTTGAGTGGTATAACCACCACCTAAAACATCATTGTTTTGGGCAATCTACTCATATTCAAGTTTGAACTTACACTACTAGATGTGAGCATGTTTGACCTTCGAATTATATTCACTTTGCATATTTTAGGCTTTGAATTTGGTCCGGCTCGAACCATTTTCATTTTTAATAACAAATCTCGATCCCTAAGGTTTACTCTCATTACTTTGTTATGAGAAATCATTCTCCTCCCACGTCTTATCCTCTATGGAAAGTGTGCAATGACCCCATGTCAAAAGGGTATATTCATGCAAAGTAATGGAGAGTGTGCAATGATCCCATGTCAAATGGGTATATTCATGCAATGTTTTGGGTTCTGATTTAGAGATTAACGATGGCTAACATTGGATTAGATATATTATGAACACATTAATATAGCAATAGGAAGAACTATAAATCTATATTAATAATAATACATAATTTACAAATTATTATTTATTCAATAATTAAAATCATAATTTAAAAACAGTAATTATAATTTTCTCCTATGTATGAATCACTCTAAATAAAACATATAAATTAATGTATTTTTAATGATTATAGCTTATAGTCAAATCTTAGAATAAGTTTTTATGAGATATGACTAAATTCAAATGATTCGTTCTAAGTTTAAAATTTAAATGACATAACTGTTCAAATTAAACTTAGAAATTAAAATTTAAATGAAAAGGAAGTCATTTGATTTTTTTTATTTAAATGACTTCATTTTAGAAATTAGAAATTAAAAATTAAAAATGATGTAGTTTTATTTAAAATGATATTTTGAATTAAAACCTGATTCAAAACCTAATTTTTGAAAGAAAATCCCCAAACTTGATCAACTTAGTTCGAACCCACTAACTACAAACATCACTAAACAGAAATGAACTTAGCCTTTTTTTTGCCATCCTTAATTTAGAGTTAAGCATGAGTTTTATGTATGTATAGTTCAGCATGCATCAAGAGGATTTCAAGCTCTTAATCAATTGAAAGGTTCTAAACGAAATGAGCTAACCAATATTTTATTGTGAATCAAGTTCTTAAACGACCTTTGAAACTAAAAATTCAAGCTTTAAATGAGAAGGAATATGTGAAGTATAATTTGGTAGGATAACGCTATTATAAGCTGTTTTAAGCTTGCTACCAATAAGCATAGAACATATATACATAAGCCTCTTTTAGAAAGATCAAAGACTTGAGAACCAAATTTTGATGGTAACTATAGTTTTGTGCACAATTTAGAAACTTTGTATTAGAATCATTAACACACTCTATTACTCAACCTCCCATATGTGATTTGAGTTTGACCTGAAAATGATACTGTTTTTGTTTTTAGGTTAATCTGTAGATTTGTACCTAAGAAACAACACTCTATCGGTTTAGTATGTAGGTCTAGAACACTAAGTTTAAAGTCAATTTTTGCATAAAGAACTGAACATAAATGTTTTAAGAGTTGTGAGCTTGTGTGTGTGTAAGGTGAGTATGTCTCAAGAGGCAGCTGGAATTGGATTGAAGAGCATAAGAACAAATACAAATTCAGTTATAAGCCATATATAGTGCTGAAATGGTCAGTAACTAGAAGCAAACACCAAAAGTTTCATGGAATTGGACATGAAAAGAAAGAACACATCCTAAAGACAACTGATTGACAATTCCTTACCATGTTTAAATACTTCAATTGTGAAAAACCTCGAAGGGTTAATTATAAGAACATTTCAAGCACAAATGATCATTTTAATTCTTCATGCTAGCACTCCAACATTGATTCTCAGGTTCTCTTCATTGCTTCTAATCCAAACTTCTTTATAGAGATTAAAGAATTTTTACTTCACCTTCTTCCTGAAATCAAATATTCAATTATTAAAGTATAAGTTCTTATGATCAATGGATGATAAAAAATCTAAAGATGACTGTAATCCAAATCTTACCTCGTCAAGCACACATCCAATATGAGCAGTAAAGTAGCATGACTTGCAATAATAAGCAGCATGTTTTGGATTCCTCAAATTCTCACAAGCATCACAGTAATATTCATCTCGTCCTTTTTCGATAATCAAATCCGTTAAAGCAAGGGGATGGACATGGCACACGCTCTTAACAATATTTGGTATTGGAATACACTCAATGTGTAGGCTAAGATTACAATCCAAACAACGATAAAAAAATGCATTGCACTTGCAATTTTGGCCACAATGATTGCACGAAAAGCTTTTCTTCGTTTCATTTATATCTTCAGCCACAAAGCAGAAAAGTTTATGCACGTGACACTTATATTGGAGACCAGAAGTTAGGTACTTGGCACATTTTATATCAAGTCTAAAACTACATTTTGCACACTCATAACCAATGCGCCGAGATTGTTTGCAAGCTTCGCAAATGAAAAAATGGCTCTCCTTAAAATGGAGAGGATGTTGGGTATGAAAGGGATGCTGAATAGATTGCGGTTCAAGTTCGTCAAAACAAGAATCATGAAGAAAGAAATCACAAACATAACAGCAATAGGTTGGGCCTGAAATTTGCAAGGAACATACTAAGCAATGAACCTCGAATTTCTCAAGAATATAGGCAAATCTAAGTTTATGCCTGTGGAACAAATGAGAGATTGTAGCTTCCCTTCCATTATTATTAGACTTCTGGTAGTGGTCTTCAATGGAAGAAATTGCTGAAGCACATTCTCTATTGAGAAAAAAGCTACATTTGTCACAATAGTAACACATGTCATCTTGGTGGTAGACATGACATCCATCACATATAAAAGTGTTGGAAAACTCTCCTCCTAAGATAGAAAGAGGATGTTCATGAAGATTGTGTTCTATTTTAAGGGGTAATTCTGCACACTTCTTGTGCAAATAAATTTGACAATATGAGCATTTATAGCTTGTACAACTCTCCACAGGCTCTTTACATATATAGCATGAGAAGTGAACCGTATCTTCCAAATAGTTCAAAACATGATCATTGATTTTATCTATATTCTGCATAAAAAAATAGAGAAACATATGTTTAAGTTAATTATAACAAAAAGTCTCATAAAAATTAATATATTTATTTTATTTCATAATTTAATAATTGACAAACAATTAGGATATGTTTCTATTTAACTAATTACATCAATTTAATAAAAATTTATATTGTAAACTTTTTTTAAAGATAGCAATACCAATAGGTTTTAGTATAGTGAATCCAAAAATTTAAACATTTTTGCAGATATTAATCTAAAAAGGATCTATATCTAAAAAAATAAAAAGTACAAATTATATTTATATCTATACATTTAAAGAATGAAAATATTGAATTTGATATTTATTGATGTACAAATAGGGTTGACAATTGGTCCAGGTCCATTTTTTAAAATTGAGCTTTAGGTATAAGTTATCCTGGCTCAAATCGACTTAAAACTCAATATATCGATTTATTTAAAAAAGTTTGATTTTGAGTTGAGCTGGGTCTGAACCTAGATAGCACAGGCCTGGCTCCAATTGAAAAAAAACGTCATTTTGTATTTTTAATTTAAAAATTATTTAGAAGAAATTAGCCCGCCGACCAACTGTTATCCCTATGTACAAAAGAGTTGTAATAATAGTTTAATATTAGGTATATGTATTGAACTTGAATTTACACTTCTTCATTATTCAATTACAATAGAAATGACTTGGAACAATGTGTGTCTAACTGCTATCATAGCCTTTTAAACTATGGCAGTACGTTACATAATAAATTAATATTTAACATATACAAATTTAAGAAATGGCTAGCATATCTATCTATCTATCTATCTATCTATATATATATATATATGCATTTATTAATTTACCTATTATTTTATTTATAAATTTAGAATAATTACTATTGTAGATTAATACTTAATGTTCACAAATTTTAAAATAGTTGAAGTTCATTAATAATTAACCATCAATATTTGTCAATTGATTTTAACTTTTTAGATAGACATATTATCTTTTGAAAAATTGATATTTACTTATTATATATATTTTTAATTGAATTTAAATTTTATATAACTTCTTTTATATATGCCTTCCTATCATTTTAATTTTATCAAAAGAGTTCTTATAAAATGTTGTATAGGTTTTTTTTTAAATTTATAATTTTATATTATAATTAAGTGCATATTGTAACTAATAATGAACTTAGAATTACTATATTTGTTTAAGATATAATTAAGTTTAATATCCTGTATTTAGATTGAATTTACATTTTTATTCAATTCATTATATAAATGACCATATTAAAGTAGTTTATAGATAATTACCAGGAGTTGCTTCATGCACCTTGGACTAATTGGATGCTCAAACGAATCTGGGTACTTTTCTTGGCTATCTTCTTTTTTGTCTTCCTTTTTCATGTGCGTCTGCTCAATTTCATTTAACTACACAGTACAATAAGCAAAAGAGATGATGAAATAATTGCATAAGAGAAGGATCTTAAAAAAAAAGGAAAAAAAAAGAAGAATTTAAGTTTTACCTCGCTTGATAATACGCATTCAATGTGAGCTGTGAAAATATGGCCGGTATTAGCACATTGCTGACATGAATAAGCATGATATCTTGGATTCCTCTTTTTCTCACAAGCATAACAATAATACTGATTTTTAGATTCGTCAATGTCATCCTCTGTTAATGGATCCATGAGAGTTAGAGGATGAATGTGATAATCATGCTTCAGTTCTTTTGGAATTCCATATGAAAATATGTCTGGTGTTTGCACTCCAAACAAATGTAGAATGATCCCTCGCAATCCTTACTACAAATGTTACATTGAAATTCTAAATCATATACCCGATCTGGAGCCACAAAATAATAGAGGTCGTGTTGGTGGTACTCTTTATTCTTGAGTGCAGATGCGACCCCCAAACTATTGATGGCACATTGGGGATCAAGGACAAAGGAAGGGCACCAATAACATCGGTAACTCTGCACAGAAAACAGAAGTCTCCGACAAGCACTACAATGTCCATTAACAAAAGCTTGGAGGTAAAGCTTATGAAAATGGTGATAAGGGTGTTGTATTATTTGTGGCATTTCTGCACAAGATTTATGCAAATATACTGAACATTCAAGGTGACCGTAACTTGGGCCTGCAAGTGGCAATCTGCATCCGTGACATTCTAGTCTTGTACGTTCTAGACCACTGGGAGGACTATAATTGAAGAAACTTAACGTATGTAGCTTGTGGTTAAAAAAGCTACTTTGGATCTTCACCTCATCCCCAATTGATCTTTGAATCGTGATATCTCTGAGAAAAGCACATTTGAAATCAATTTTG
>JANITX010000211.1:74518008-74530381 GCA_027564395.1 Erythroxylum ulei | reverse complement strand
AAGAATCAGACTAATTACAGAGTTTTAGGAACTAAATCTGGTAAGTCAACGTTACCATAAATTATGATATCCTAACACTCCCCCTCAAGCTAAGTGATGGAATCCCCAATGCTTAGCTTGCCCAATACGGTTTGGAGTATCTGACTTGTAACGGCCTTTGTGAGTATGTCTGCTAGTTGATCTTCGGACTTTACAAAGGGAATAGAGATAGTGCCATCCTCCAACTTCTCTTTAATGAAATGTCGATCAACCTCCACGTGCTTCGTTCTATCGTGTTGTACCGGGTTCTCTGAGATGCTGATCGCAGCTTTGTTGTCACATCTCAGCAGACTTGGGCCCTTTTGTTCCGTGCCAATTTCTCCCATCAATTTCCTGAGCCAAATAAGCTCCGTGACTCCTTTTGCTATTCCCCTGAATTCAGCTTCGGCACTAGAAAGCGCCACAACCTTTTGCTTTTTGCTCCTCCAGGTTACCACATTTCCACCAACAAGTGTGACAAATCCAGATGTGGATCTCCGGTCATTCGGATTTCCTGCCCAGTCGGCGTCTGTGTACGCCTCAATGTTGAGATGACCATGTCTTCCAAACATAATTCCTGTCCCTATGGTACCCTTAAGATACCGAATAATGCGTATGACTGCTTCCATGTGTTCTTTCTGTGGCTGGTGCATGAACTGACTCACAATACCTACTGAATAGGCAATGTCCGGTCGTGTGTTAGACAAATAGATTAGCTTCCCTACCAAGCGTTGATACCGTTCCTTATCTGTTCGTTCCCCATTCTCTTCTATCCTAAGTTTGTGGTTTACCTGCATCGGGGTTGCTACGGGTTTGCAATCAACTAACCCAGTTTCTGCCAATAGGTCGAGGATGTACTTCTTTTGTGATATGAAAATTCCTTTCTTTGATCGAAGGACTTCAATGCCTAAGAAATACTTCAATCCTCCAAGGTCTTTCATTTCAAATTCTCTGAACAGATTCTCCTTAAGGTTTTCCATCTCATCCCTATCACTGCCTGTTATAATCATATCATCAACGTAGATTATCAGGCACGTGATCAAATCTCCCCGTTTCTTCAGAAATAGGGTGTGATCAGAGTGGCTTTGCACGTATCCATGGCGCTGCATAGCCACTGTGAATCTGCCAAACCATGCCCGTGGTGATTGTTTGAGTCCGTACAGAGCCTTTCGAAGTCTGCATACCTCATTTTGCCCAAAAAATTCTGTGAACCCTGGTGGGGGTTCCATGTAGACCTCCTCATTCAAATCCCCATGTAGGAAGGCATTTTTTACGTCGAACTGATGAAGTGGCCAATCCTTATTTGCTGCTACTGATAACAGTACTCGAATCGTATCAAGTTTCGCCACTGGTGAGAAGGTCTCAGAATAGTCAATTCCAAACGTCTGAGTGTATCCTTTCGCAACCAGTCGGGCCTTGTATCTTTCCACTGAGCCATCAGCTTTATGTTTAATTGTGAAGACCCACCTACAGCCAACCGGTCTTTTTTCCTTAGGTAATGTGCACTTCTCCCATGTATCATTTTTTGCTAATGCTTCCATTTCGACTTCCATAGCTTTCTGCCACTCCTTACTCTGTTTGGCTTCCTGTACAGTTCTGGGAACCTCCTCTTTGTAGAGTATACTTAAAAAAGACTTCGCTGTATGTGATAGACTCCCCCTGACCATATTTCCTACAGGGTATTTGGCAGTCCGGGATGTATGATCAGGTGAATATCTCTGCGGAGGTATCCCTCTAGTACTTCTCTGTGGCAGGTTGTACCTAAGGTTTGTTGCATTCTCAGGCACAATATCAGGAGCATTTGGAGCATCAATAGTATCATAAATAACAACAGGGAGAGGAGAAGGTTCAGTTACCTCATTGTGGACATCATTCGGAGGAGAATCGTTGGGCGTAGGTGTTGTGATACTGAGTTCTTCAAGAGCAGACGAAGCAGATGGTGGTGGTGTATGATCAACCAGATCGGTATAACTCAACCAGCTCAGAGATCTGTCACTATGAGTCTCCCCCTGGTCACTGTGCTGGGATAAATAGAAATACTCTGTTTCAACAAAATTGCAGTCCAGGCTGATAAGAAACCGTCTGGAACCAGGATTGTAGCACCGGTACCCCTTCTGACTGGGTGCATATCCCATGAAGACACATTTTTCCGCACAAGCATCTAATTTGGTGCGGTCTGACTTTGGTATATGAACGAAGACCGTACATCCAAAGATCCGTGGTGGTAAAGTGAGATGTGGTGGGACTGTAGTTTGAGTTTGAAGGACAGTCAACGGTGTCTTGTGGGCCAGGATTTTGGTTGGTAGTCTGTTGGTTAAGTAGACTGCAGTGCTGACTGCTTCAGGCCAAAAATGTTTCGGGACATTCGCTTCAGTGAGTAAAGCACGGGACATCTCAAGTATGGTTCGATTTTTCCGTTCCGATACCCCGTTTTGTTGAGGAGTATTCGGGCACGAGGTCTGGTGGAGAACACCCTGCTGCTGGAAAAAATTATGCATGTCCTGGTTAACATACTCTTGTCCATTATCTGACCGGAGTACTCTGATTTTCTTATCAAACTGTGTTTGTACCATCTTAAAGAAAGCCACAAACGTACTAACCACTTCTGATTTGTGTCGCAGAAAATAGACCCATGTCATGCGAGAAAAATCATCAATAAACAACACAAAATACCGAAATTGATTCTGATTAGTCACTGGGGCTGGTCCCCAAACATCTGAATGTACTAACGAAAAAACAGACTCAACTCGAGTATTATTCGATTTGAATGAAGTTCTATGACTTTTGGTAGCAAGACACGTTTGACATGACAAATCCAAAAACTGATTGTTCTGAAAAAAAGAAGGAAATAACATCTTCAAATACCCAAGTGAAGGGTGACCAAGTCTTCGATGCCAAAGCCAGAGTTGTGTGGTTCCTGTTCCTTGTGAAAGAAGAGCCTTGGACTGGTTCTCTACTTCATCCACATAGTACAACCCACCACGCTCAGTACCACGCCCAACGATCTCCTTCGTATGAATGTCCTGCAAGATGCAAAAATGAGGATATATGAGAACCACACAATTCAATTCCTTCGTCAATTGGCTTACAGACACTAATTTGCAAGATAGAGACGGAACAAAAAGACAGTTTCTCAATTTCAAAGTTGGAGAAATAGAAACGGAGCCTTCTTTCTCAACCGAGATCTTGTCCCCGCTTGCAGTCAAAATATGGGACTGCCTTGGAGTTATGGGATCAATAATGTCACCCGGGTCAAAAGTCATGGAGTCTGTAGCGCCACAGTCAAAAATCCACTGTATTGTTTGAGTAGGTTTAGTTTGAGAGTGTAATCCACAAGGTGCAATAATTTGGGGGCCCATCTGTACTTTGTCATAAGTGCTTTTAATATAAGACTTCAACCTAGGGTTGGGGTCATTACCCCCAAACCCTCTACCTTGTGCGCCGCCGTTAGCCTCACTGCCGCCTATGTTGCCGGCGATGTTTGCCCGGCTCACTCCGACCGTTGTCGCCATGGTGTCTCCTCCGATGACGCCGACGGCGGCCGTCTCTTCTTCTCCGTTGCTGACGGCAAGGTTTGCCCGTTTATGGCCTCCCTTCGCCGCCTGTCTTCGGTCGCCGGCGGTTTTCCGGGCACCTTCCCACTAGTCCGGGTAGCCAACGATCTCAAAACATTGATCTATGGTGTGTTTCAGCTTCCCACAGTGGTCGCAGACCAACTCCGACTTGTCCTCACGCAATGATGGCCGGCGACTGCCGTTATGTGTTCGGCCGACGCCTTCTGAGCGTCCAGATCCACGCCCACTTTTCTCCCTTTTCACCATAAGTCCAGATCCCGGTTTCTGGGTTTCTGAGTTGGGAGATTCCTCGCCGCCGGTCACTGTCCTCAAGATTTGGAGGCGGACGGCTTCTCGCCTCACGGTGGCATACGCTGCTTCCACCGTTGGCTTTGGGTCCTGTTTTAGTATGTCCCTTCGGATTACATCAAATTTCTCATCTATACCTGTAAGAAATTGGTACAAACGTTGTTCTTGGGTGATCTTGTTGAAGATAGTGATATCTTCGGAACATTTCATCGGGTTGGGTTGTTTTCTGTCAATGGCGATCCAAATCGCCTGGAGTTTGGCCCAGAAATCCTCCAAGCTTTCGTGTCCCTGTCTCTGAGTATTCGCCCTCCGATGTAAATCGAAAAGTTGAAGCGGATCCCCTCCGCTGCCGTAGGTGGTGGCAAGACCCTCCCACAACGCCTTCGCCGTTGGATATTGCAGGACGTTGTTGAGAAGGTTTGATTCGATGTTTTGAATCATCCACGTAAACACGCTCTGATCTTCTTGTTCCCACTGATCGAATTTGGGGTCTGTTTCTTCCGGAGGCGGTGGGATCCCAGTTATGTGTGATCGGCCGCCCCGGCCTCCAATTGCCATCTTCATTAATCGCGCCCATATCGGATAATTATCACTGTTGAGTTTAATTCCAATAGACAAGTTATCAGAATTGGGCAGAAGGAATTGGTTTTGGTTTTGGTTGTTGTTCCGCAACAGATTTGCCAATTGTATTGACAAATCTGGATTTGCTTCTGTTGGATTGGTTTCTGTTGAGGTTGACATGTTGTTTATTGCAGGTTGTTGCTGGATTGAGGCTGATTAGGGTTCGAGATTGGTTTGGGACGATGATGATTACAACTGAGTCCCCAAGGTTCTAAACACTGCTCTGATACCATGTTAGAACATAGTATTCGGGAAAAATTCTGTGTATATTTCATTCTTCTAAACAAAGATATAAAAAGGCCCTAAACACAATCCCTAAGAATCAGACTAATTACAGAGTTTTAGGAACTAAATCTGGTAAGTCAACGTTACCATAAATTATGATATCCTAACAATAGTAAAGCTTGTTCATAAATGTCACATCAATAGGATATAAATTCCAAGTAACCTCATCCTTTGAAATAGAGACAGAACTTCTTCATCATCAATAGATATCATGGTAGTCCAGCAGACGAAATTGCGTTCATCCATATGTAGGAACGCCATTTTGCATCTTCAATGACCTCACATTTTGAATATGTAGAGATCAAAACATTAGCAACCGGTACATGCTTTGCACATCATCTTTTTATACTCAATCCATGTATTTGTCTCCCAAGTTCTAAGTTTCTGCATGACCACATGCGGAAACTGCACTAGTGAATGAGACATGATCAAGTTCTGGTCTCTCTTTTAACATATCTATAAACATCCAAATTGCTTCTACCCCATAAGATCCCTCCTGGTTATGGCCTGATATCATTGCATTCCATGAAACTAAATCTCTTTTTGGCATTTCCTGAAAACACTTCTTTAGCTTCCAGTATGTATACATCTAGAATTCGTATATATAGGTGCATTCCCTACGTATAATTCACCAACCGAACCAAAATTTCATTATAGAAGAATGCAACTGCGATCCAAATAGAAAATCAAACCTGGGCCTGCCCATTGCCTTGCCTACTTTGTAACGAGTTACTGCAAGTTTTTGCACTACTTGGATGTCTTGGACTTGTGGCTTCACCAATACGATAAAAAACAAACTCATTTCATTGTTGCATAAATTAAAGTTCCATATGATACATACATGGCCTGTTTAGTTTAGATTGGAATACACAAAACAAAAGTAAAGTTTTTGGAAGATTTCGGTTACACAAATGGGGCCAAAAAATCTGTGTTTATCAGCAGTGGTCCCTCAAAAGGTTGCAGAAGAAAAGAAAATAGTATATTTCAATTCTCCAGGCCAAGGAATTTTCTTTTAGAATCCAAAGAACTGCAAATACAAAACTCACTTGGTTAGAATTACTTGAATATGGTGCTAGTGAGCTAGTGAATAAGTAAAGAGTATTGATAGATGTAGGATATATCTTTACCATCTTCTTCTTCTTCTTCTTCTTTTCAATGTAGTCGATAAGCTCATTCTGTTTGGAAAGGACATCTTCAAGTGCCTGCATAAATGGAAATTTGGCTCAAACTTCATATCTAGTTTCTATTCTTTACTGGGGTTTCTTCAGGTTCATGTAATAAAGAGTTTGTTTGGACATACTAAGAATGGAAGTAATGAAATCAAAAGCATACCTTCTTGGTAGCTGCAAGCTCATCTTCAAGTGTTTCTGCACGTCTCAGAGCTGCATTGAGCATTTCCTCTTTGTCAGGTGCCATTACAGACCTTGAGCTAAGAACATTCAACTTTTCTTCCATCTCAGACATACGCATCAGCATCATCTTGTAATCAGAAGTGGAGATAGTGGTGGATGTTGCTGCTTGTGTTTGCCTGTCATCATAGTAAGTTTGACCGGCATAGATGGATGCTTCAGTTACTTTTCTTGGCACATTACGTGCAACACGGACCATGGTCACAACTCCCATTACCAAGGCCATGACACCAGAGACCACTGGATTTCGTAATCCATCAGCTTTTGCTTGAACAGCAGCCAGAAGAGCCTTAGAACTATTCATCCTGAAAGACTCTGAAGCGTTTGGAAATGGAAACCAAGTTTGTGTCAGATCAGATAACAGTAAACTTTTGAAGAGCCTTTGGAAATGGAAACCAAGTTTGTGTCAGATCAGATAACAGTGAACTTTTGAAGCTAACAAATGAACAAAGTATGCACCTTTAGACAAGGCTAATTTGGCACGGGCTGGCCAAGCAGAATCCACAGTCTTATCAACCACGGGAATCTCAAAGCTGGTCTTTTTGCTAAATGCAGGCTAAAATACATCAAGAGAATTAGTGGCATATCCTTAGTGTTTGATCTATGAATCATTACCAATACCAGATACTAGTTAAAGAGAACTTACTTCAGGAGCAGGAGAGGCTTTTGGTTCCTCTACAGCTGCTTCTGCCCTGGGAGACTCGCTTCTCTTCATGTTTGTCAGCCATCAGAAACACATTGTTAAAGAGGCTTAATCCTTGGAAACTGAAATGTTGAGGTAAAGATTGTGTACCTTTGTGTGTGCAGCAGCATCATTTTCAGAGATCAACTTCTCATCAATTCCAGACAAGTTCCTCCTACGGCACTTGGCTTCACCACTTTGAATCATCTGGATCATGAAATAGAAAATTTGTCATAAGTTCTTTCTACAAAAGACATTCGGGAGGTAATAAATTAAAATGACTAGTAGCACAACTTTACCTTCAATATTTCTGGGTTGTTCCATGGACCCTTGTCAGAGCGCATGCATCCACCCTTACCTTCGCAAGTACAAGTGCCTCCCAAGAAACTTGGAAGCTCACTGTTATGGTCCAGATATAACATTGTGACAATGAGTTCGATGAACATTCAAACAAGAGATATGATAATTTTACGAATTCATTTTATCCAGGAAGATGAGAATATAACTATCAGAATATGATATAACTAGTAAGATTGGAACTAGCCAATAGCAAATTTACCTTGCGTCAATAATTTCAAGCAACTTGCTCTGATATTTGTTTCCAAGCACCTAGCACAACAAGCACAAATAAAATTCAGTGGAGTTCCTTTTTGTTTCTCCTTCCCTTCTAATGATAATGTTCATAACTTCACAGGATTATATATATGTTCATAGACATTTATGATTTATGCAGAATACTTGCATGGATTTTTGCAGCAGTTTTGGGGTCAAGGAATGACTTGACAGAGTTCCACAAGAGCCTGAATCCAGAACCGGCATTGATGATGAACATGCGGTTAAGGGTCTACACAAATTTCAGGATTTTAATTAGCATCATTAATTAAAGCCTGATATTTTCAAAAACAAAGAAACAAGAAATGTATTGAGAAAACTTATCGAGGTTTAATAACTACCTCAGGGTAATTGTCGCCATCAATCTTCTGAATGCGCATGAGGAGGTCCCTGGCAGTCTTTGTGAGGTGTTTGAGACCCTGGCTCATGAACATTATAATGTTAAGGTAAATTTCCGGTTCAGACATTAAGAGATGAACAATCAACTAGCTTGTTTTCGCCAAAATTCTGGAAATGACAATCATTACATACCACCCCTGAGACATCCATAATGGTAGTGCTCTGGTCGATGTGCTTCTTTGCAGCAATTGAGCAGGCTGGGAACTTTAAAGCAAATGTTTTCTCAAACTCCTGCACATGGTATTGCACGTAACGATCCAATGTTGTCACCTGCATCAGTTTGTTGGCATCAACTTCACCGAGTCTTTCAATATACACAGGCCTTCCTTCCTTATCGATACCGTGGTATCCCTGAGGATAATGTTTCAGCACTTCATCTTTCTCTGCAAACTCAAAGTCCTAAATGCAGAAGCCAAGTTTTGAATAAATTGATGTAGAAATTTACTTGTCAATACTTAAAAAGTTCGTGCAAACTTTATTAGCTCATTAGTTATTATTACCCCAATTGTGTCAGCACCGAATTCCTTCCTCCACTGGAGCATGTCAGTCCACATTTGCTTCGATTTCTCGAGATCAAATTTCCTAGCCTTCAAGAATCTGTATCAATAAGAAGTATTTCATGTCAGGTACGTCTCTTGTTTATCTGACTGCCATTAGATTATATGAAATTAATAGATCATAATGCCAGAGTGGTACGAGCCAACTCAATCCTGATGAACTTCTCTCAAGACTTGTTATGTCTTAATCTTTTCTCAAAATCCTATTTGATGAGAACAAGGGAAGAGGAAAAGTTTCACATTCCTACATCTTGTATTCTAGTCTTCCAAGTATGCATATCATTGAATGTCTTGGTGAAAGGAACAAGATTGTTCTATTGTTTGAAGACTCTCTGAATAAGGTAAACTTCATAACCTGAGCATCATATGATGATCATCATTCTTTTCAGGCAAGAGTTCATCAAGAATAAGTGCCTGGCGAAATGCATCGACCGCCTGCAATTCTTCGGCATTGATAGTATCTTCAATCACAGCAGACATAACTCTACTGCTTTTGCGGCTTTTCTTTGCGAAAGAATGCCTAAACTTGTTTGAGGCATTAACTGCTTTCTTCCTAAAAGATGCAAGTCTTGTCTTCCTGTCTTCATCCATGCTTTCATATTCATGACCTGCTTAATCAAAGAATAAATGTCAAATTCAAGTATTACATGATTATATTTATGACAGGGAACCTGTTGCATCATTCCACTGTTAGAATTGCCCTGATTTTCTGCAAATGAAAGCCAAGCCAGGATATAAAAGTTGCTGATGGGAAAATTTTTTCCATCTCATTTTTCACTTGTACAAAAGTTTCCACAAACTCAAAGATTTCTCTTCTGATGACAGAAGAACCAAAAATGCCTGGCATGTTGCTTGACTGCTTCAAAACCAGCATTTCAAGAATTCTCGGTCTTTGCTATTTTTAGCAGCAGTCTTAACGAACATAATTGCAAGGAATTCCGAGTTCCTATATTTGTTTCCCAACTATGCAAAATGCTCTGATCCAAAAAATTCCCACATACTATACAACAGTTAGATTCTTACCAATTTGATGATTATGTACGGGAACAGCTTCTGCCATTGTTAAGTCTGGAAAGTTCGAACAATTCAAGTTAAAAACGAATCAAAACATCAAATACAATGAACAGGAACTCCATCTACTTGCATACTTGTCGCAATATATCAAATGTTACACAAACAAACATGCAACCAACAAAAGTTAAGATCCCAGATACATTTACAAATAGGTAGGTATATCGGCTTGAAATTGCACGTTGATCATCGAAAACATCTAGCAGAAATATTGAATGGGCATAAACACATTCAAACGAGAGAACAGAAATCGAAAACATAAAAACAGTAGATATTTACACATAAAAATCTGCTAAAAACAATGGAACAGAACCAGTACAGGAGGAAAAAACAACAACCAAGATAAAAACATTTTTCAAGCATGAATGATCGAAAACATCTAGCAGAACTATGAAAAGGGTATTAAACACATTCAAACGAGAGAAACAGCAATCGAAAACATAAAGCATTAGATATTTACACACAAAAATCTGCTTACAGAAAAAAAAAACCAAGTTAAAAACTCCATTTTTTCAAGCATGAATGATCGAAAACATCTAGCAGAAACATGAAAAGGGTATTAAACACATTCAAACGAGAAGAACAGCAATCAAAAACAAAAAAAACGTAAGATAGTAACATAAAATTCTGCCGAAAACAATGGAACAGAAACTAGTACAGAAAGAGATAACAACCAAGATCAAAACTCCGTTTTTTTCAAGCATGCAGGATCAAATTACCTAAAAGGGTAGGTTATGGTGGATCGTAACAGGCAAAAGTTGCAAGCAAAATCATATGTTCAAAAAAGATCAAAGGGGGGAAAAAAAGAATTAAAAGGGAGAGACCACCTTATGGCCAGGACGTACAAGAAAGAAGCAAAGAAGAAAGCTTTATTTAATGGCTCCTATACCTCGAGCTAATCACGAGAAACCATTGGAAAAGAGAAGATTGTTAAGTTGACTGAAATAGATTGTTCCATGAATACATGTTCAAAAGGTCTAATAGTAGTAGGAAACATGATATAAGAAAAGCTTGAAATTAACTATAGTAACGTCTCTTCTCCTTTTTCCCGGCAAAATTTGCAACTACATTCAGTTCAACATTCTATATTCTCTCAACGACGCCGCATCGATCTTTTTTTTTTACCTTTCTATCTTCCCTTTCATGTCTATAATAATAACTAATAACTAACTTCAACCCAAAACTACATTAAAACAATGTAAATATGATGTTCTCTTCTATCATTAGTTATTGTTGGTTAAACATGTCATAATAGTAAAATTACCTTAAAATTAACCATTAAACTTATTTTTGTAGGTTTATTCGAGCAAAAAAAAGTATCAAAATATATTAAATTGTATCAGATTGTACCGACTAATATGGAAGTAAAATTTGAAAAATACTAATTCAAAATCATAAATTAGAAAAAATAAAAGATTAAAATATATATGTCTAAATAATTTCAATATAAAAAAAATTTATATTAATTTTAATGAATTTAATTTTTAAATAAAAATTGAAATAATTTTCAATTCTTAACTATAATACAAAACTAATTTTAAGCATATAAAATTAAGGAGATTGTTTTTTAAGTTTACATATTATTTATGGACTGGTGTAGACTTATTTATATTATATTCAAGTAAACAAATTCAAATTTGATTCAATAAATAACTATTCGAATATGCCAATTTATTTTAGACTCGGATTAATTTATTTAAATTTAATCAAATTCGAATTTAATAATCTTCTTAAAAGAGGTATTTATTATTAAAAATCATGATAAAGTGAAATACATTCTTAATCATACTTTTTTTTTGTTTTGTATCAGAAAATTCATTATACTTAAAAAATATATTAGCTAAACTATCAAATATATGTAATAATCCTAATCCTACATTAGAATTAAGGTGAAAAATTGGACATTAGAGTTCAATTTACATAATTAATTCAAGAGTATATATTGCTTCACTGTACTAATATAATTATTTATTTAAATAATAAGAAAGTTTGATATTTATTTTAAAAAACTTCAAATAAATAACTTTCCATTTTTTATACATCTTTTGATATCTCTATAATCTCATTTTCCCAACTTCCTGTTTATAACTATTCAAATTTACATGTTTCAATTAAGAACCAGCAATTTTAGTGCAATAGTCATCGTATAAGATCATTAAAGTTTATTATCTTAGTGCAAATAATTAGAATGTCTAATTATATTTATTTTATTATGCATTTGTATTGTTTTTATCTATCTTACAAATAGAGATGACAAATCGATTTGAGTTTGATTTGAATCATAAAAAAAGTTTAAATATATCGAGTTATGAATTAAATTCGAATTTGAGAAAATTGGCTAAGTTTGATCAAACAACTTGAGATCAAAAGTGCATTTTGTGTAGTGCTCCCTTACCGCAGGGTACACACCGGGACGCCCGTAGGTCACTCCGATACATATCCTGCGATAAGAGTGCGCTATGAACAATTACTCCTATCACTTCACATGGCATCATAATAATAAACATCAATATAAAAATCACGAACTTTTTTTAAACCAAAATTTTCCTCATTTCATTTCATCAAAATCAGAAATTTATACAACTGTCATTGTTTACTGTCTGTACATCACTACTACAACAACCCTAGTACAACTTGCTACATATACAGGGAAAATACATCAACTCTATCTAGGTCATCCTAAAAGTCCCAGCTGACCGACCTGTGAGCCATGACTTCTCTCGCCAAAATGATCTACACGGCTCGAAAAGTCCCTCTGGAGCTAGGAGTCTACTCTCGGTCCTGAAAAATATGTTGCAATTTTGGGTGAGTTTGCGAACTCAGTGAGGTAACCATCATCGATGGTTCACTCAATTC
>JANITX010000211.1:74369348-74394798 GCA_027564395.1 Erythroxylum ulei | reverse complement strand
CTTTTGTACTAAGTTAGTAGCCATTTTGGATAGTTCATCCAGCATATCATCATTGAGCACTCTCATTTGTAATTGTATTTAACTTTGTTATGTATGAGCTGAAATCCTTTTGTGAACGTATTTTTGGACAATAGTTATAAATGTGCTTCCGCAGATATTTTTTCCTTTAGTTGGTTCCGACGGGTCACCCCGGGTTCAACCTTGGGGGTCGGGACTCGGGCCCAAGAGTCTTCGTTTTCGACTCCGTGTGGATGGTTGGGCTCCGGGAACGGGGTCCAGCACTGTACGACTGGGCTCCGGGAACGGGGTCCAGCACTTATATTCCAGGCACTTATCATGTCCAAACAATTGATGAGTACTTACGGGATCTTGATTCCATTTTACGTTAGTTACATCATAATTTATCACTAGCTCGTAATAGAATGAAGTGTCAAGCTGATCAAAAATGACGAGATGTGTCTTTTGCAGTAGGAGACTATGTTTATCTTAAGCTCCAATCGTATCGGTAGAATTCTGTGGCATTTCGTGCATCTTTAAAGCTTGCTCTACGTTATTTTGGTCCTTATCATATTACTCAACAGGTAGGACCAGTGACATACAAATTAGCTTTACCTCCTGGTTCTTAACTTCATGACGTATTTCATGTTAGCCTCTTACGAAAGCATTTGGAATCGCACGACCCTCCAATTACTACTGCCCTTCCCCCAGTTACGGATGATTCTATAATCCTTCCACAAATTGAAGTCGTGCTTGATCGTCGAGTCTTAATTAAATGGAAGGGGGCTTTAATTGAAGAAGCTACTTGGGAAAATGAGTGGCGACTACGCAAGTCATACCTAGATTTCATCCTTGCAAATAAGGATTCTTAAGGGAGGAACGTGTCCCACATTGGCACAACTTCTTAATAGTTAGTTAATTGTCTTTTCATTCAATAAGGCCACTAAATTCCTTCTTATCACAAATTATAATACTTAAGCATTCAGCAATAATTAATTATATTAAATCTTTGGGTTTCATTTGGCACAAAGACACAAGTGAGTGCTTATAAGGTCCTTTTTAATATATATTGTTTTTTTGTGTTTGAATTTATTGAAAAGAAAAAAGTTTTTCAAATTTAAATTTTATAAGTTAATTAACTAGTGCAATTGAAATTTATTGAAAACTATAGTCGAATGCTTTTAAGAATAATTATGACACTGCCAAAATCCTTAAACCACAATTAACCAAATAGTTCCCAAAACATACCATTAATCATCTAATTCCTCATTAATTCCAAAAGAGAAGATTGTTTGTTAATCACAAAAATATTCTATATAACACAACTACCTAAACTGTCACATTCAAAAATATATCGGACAACTTTACTCAATTAATCTACTTGCTCCACCTAAACTCCACTTGGTCTGTCCTATATACTGGGGTTATCGACAATCACACGGTCTTCTAAAAATATAAAATGACAAGGGGTGAATTGCCTACTCAATAAAGGTAACCGACCATACCCTTAAAATCAAGTAACACAATAAATAATTGTAAGACTAACCAATTAAACCATACCTTTATTACGTACGTATGTAACAGTACTCAGTCTAATCCAAACAATTAACAAACATCTAAAAAAATTTACCACATAATGATTAACACGTATATTAATTATAATTGTTATTTATGCTTTATTCCCATATATAACTGAATTGTCCAGGCTCAGCTTAATCTAGTAGACTTATATTCATTGATTTGTCGGTTCATTTCATCGTATCATAACCTATACTAAATGTTCTTTTAATTAGGATGTTAATTAAAATTACGAATTTTATTTTGATAAGATTTAATTGAAATAAAATTATTAAAATTAAATTAAAAATTTCTTATTCTTACTAACAATAATTCTTGATTAAGAATTAATCTCAATATTTCATAAAACACCAAATAAATAAAACTTAGCCATCAATCTTTAGAGTAAATATTTGGAATCTATTGAGACTAATAGATAATCCAATACTATCTACTCAATTTTTAATTAATTTAGTTCACAAAGTTTAGAGACCTTTTTCATTTGATGAGATATCAAAATTTCCTTTTTATTGTTCTTTCTGGTCTGCCTAAAATTTTTATATATACACACGAATCCTTTCAATCTTAAAAGTCGACGCTGACCAGATGACACATGAGGTATTAGTTCATCTCATGTTCTTATATTAGATTAAAGAGTGTAGAGTTAATAAATTCTTCGTTCGTGTACTTCCTACTGCACAACAATGGCGGCTACTGCACAATTCTCTCACCAACCCCACCTCTCCAAAACCCTAACTAACCCTCTGAGCCAAAACCTATTTCCTAAAAGCTTCGTTTTTGCACCGAGAGTAACCAAAACAACCGCAAAGTCCCTCTCTTTGAAGGCAGTGTTGTCCCAAGACTCCGCAAAGTCCAAGACTGTAGCACAAGAAACAACTCCATTCAAGCATTGCTTTAGCAAGTCTTCGGATGGTTTCCTGTATTGTGAGAACATCAGGGTTGAGGATATCATGGAAAATGTGGAGAAAAGGCCCTTCTATTTGTATAGTAAGCCGCAGATTACTCGGAACTTTGAGGCTTACGGGGATGCTTTGGAGGGTCTAAGGTCGATTATTGGGTATGCGATCAAGGCCAATAATAATTTGAAGATTTTGGAGCATTTGAGGAAGTTGGGTTGTGGAGCTGTGTTGGTTAGTGGGAATGAGCTCAAGCTTGCACTTCATGCTGGATTTGATCCCACCAGGTATGCTTATGCATTCTTTATCTGCAGCTGGAAGATTTCTTTGGGAGCTCGAGTGCTATATCATTTATTTGATCACACCTAGCTTTTACTGATAACTAAGTGTGTATTAAAAAGTACAAAACTTGATTTGCAGTATATGGTTTTACAGTAGCTAGCTCTGTTTAGGGGTTGACTGATACCGAAGGTCTGAGAAGGAGCTTCGTATTCTAATTTGGACCTTTGGACATGAACAGGTGTATTTTCAATGGAAATGGAAAGATCTTGGAGGACTTAGTTTTAGCTGCCCAAGAAGGCGTCTTTGTTAATGTGGACAGTGAATTTGATTTAGAAAATATTGTAGCGGCTGCCAGAATTGCTGGCAAGAAGGTTAATGTTTTACTTCGGATCAATCCTGATGTTGACCCTCAGGTATTTGCCTTCTACATTTAGAATGCAACGTGAAGTCCGATCCTAATTTTTGAACAAATATAATAAATATCTTTTGGTTGACACTGTTAATCCAATGCCAGGAAAAAATAATTTGATTGACGTAATCCATTGCCAAGAGAATATTTGCCAATTCAGATTAGCTGCTGGTTGGTATGAACCATTTGAATATTGGGATTTAGGATAAGAAACGGGGGGTCTCTTAATAATTTTATATGCTATTTTTGTACAGTCGTTGCAAAAATTGGTTGGACTTGATCAGGTTGTGCCATTTATTTTTTCTTCATATCGACATCCTTTTAATGAGCCAAAACCAAGACAATGAGAAACAATGTGTAAAACAATGAGAATGATGTAGACTATGTTTTACTTTGATTACTTAAATGCTAACTATGGAAAACGGTGGCCTCATGTTATATATAGTATTAAATTTCTTTTTGTTTTTGGTATCCTATAGGTCCATCCCTATGTTGCTACAGGAAACAAAAGTTCAAAATTTGGTATTAGAAATGAGAAGTTACAATGGTTTTTGGATGCTGTAAAAGCACACCCGAACGAGTTGAAGCTTGTCGGGGCTCATTGTCATCTTGGTTCAACAATTACCAAGGTATGCCAACTGCACTCATATTTAGAGTCTTTACTTTCTCCAATATGTAATTGCACTTTATGTGTAAGTATGATTATATAGACTGTGGGGCAAGTACTGATGTATTAATCAATTGCTGTTAACTGGAAAAGTCTAGATTTCATTGCCTTGTGGACATACTTCCGATGTTCTAAGCAAATCTCTCTCTCTTATGTTTGTAGGTGGACATCTTCCGGGATGCTGCAGTTCTAATGGTCAACTACATTGACCAAATCCGAGACCAAGGATTTGAGGTTGATTACCTAAATATTGGAGGGGGTTTGGGTATAGATTATTATCACGCTGGTGCTGTACTTCCTTCACCAAGGGACCTCATTGACACGGTGAGAATCTTACTTGCGTATGCTATATCCCATGCTAATGTTCTAGCAACATTTTCAGGATGCATTAGTTTCATAACTGATTCACGTATTGTAGAAATGAATAATGTTGATATGCTTGGCTATATTCTGTGTCTCACTCATATCTATTACTAAACTCTTCGAATACTTGTGTGCTTGGGGGACTACTACTTCCTAAATAGGATCTATTGACTCTTTGTATGTTAATCATCTTGGTGTCTTGAAGGGCAAGGATGGCATCTTTGCTGTAGATAGTATCAATCTGTTGTCTTAATTACTTTACATGTATAGTGCACTGTGGTTCTGCATATATGGTAACTTATATTGGCATTGTCCATCATTGTTTTAGGTCCGAGAACTGGTTCTCTCACGTAATCTCAATCTGATCATAGAACCAGGAAGATCACTTATTGCAAATACCTGCTGCCTGGTGAGTAGAGTCACTGGGGTCAAAACTAACGGAACAAAAAATTTTGTTGTGATTGATGGCAGCATGGCTGAACTTATCCGGCCAAGTCTTTATGGTGCTTATCAGGTAAAGTTGAATGCAGAATCACTAACCTTAGTACTGAGTGCATTTAACAGCAGGATAACGTGCTTAGAATTTATTGCATTTGTATCTTCCTTTTTATATTCTAAAAGTTTTTGTTCTCTCAATGTCTAACCTATTGCATAACTGGCATCTTATCGAGGACTTTCAGTATAGTACTTGGAAAGCATAATTCTATAGCTGCAGATAAAACTAAACTATTGTTAACATCACATTTTATTATGGCTTTATCCTCCCAATTTATCCTGAATCAGACTTTTTCTAGATTGTACTTATACTGGTTTATGATTCAAATGTTCTTGGACAAGTTTCTTTCAACTTGGACTCAGTTATTATTAGTTTTGACTAAATCATATCAGTCCCTGTTCATGATGGATTTACCAACCACTAGATGCTCTAATTTGGTATCATAGCTTACTTTATCACTTGATGTTTATTTCACATTCTTTAGCTCCCTCTTTCTTCTGATTTTCTTGCAGCACATAGAACTTGTCTCTCCTACTCCTCCTGAGGCTGAAGTGTCAACTTTTGATGTGGTGGGTCCTGTCTGTGAGTCTGCTGATTTCCTGGGAAAGGATAGAGAGCTTCCAACCCCTGATAAGGTAATGTTGTTTCTTTCTCATGGAAGTTTATTGAAAATTCCTCCTTTCATTTCCTGAAAATGTTTTTGTTTTCTAGGGAACCGGTTTGGTAGTTCATGATGCAGGTGCTTACTGCATGAGTATGGCATCAACTTACAATCTCAAGATGCGCCCTCCCGAATACTGGGTACTTACATAGCTTTGAGTGTTCATTTTAACACCATTGATATGATCAAATTACTTCGAAATAATATGACATTTCCTGAATACTGGGTGCTTCATAGCTTTGAGTGATCATTTTAGCACCATTGATATGATCAAATTACTTCCAAAAATGTGACATTTGGTTCCACCACTTTTCTAAAATCCTTCTTTTATCTAATATGCGGTGAAAGAATCTGCATCTTAAACTTGGAACATCTCATTGACTAGCTTAACACAGCGCTTATTTGTTGAATGTTTTCTTGTCCAATGAGTTAGTTCTCAATATTTGGATTATTTTGTTTAGGTTGAAGAAGATGGATCAGTGGCCAAAATCCGGCATGGGGAGACATTTGAAGATCATTTGCGGCTTTTCCAGGGTCTGTAATTACAGGCCATATGTTCTCTCTTTAACAAAATGGCTTAGGAGTTGCTTACATTGCAGTTTGAAGTTGCTACTGTTCTCAATTATATTGAAGTTTGCCTATCTCCCCCTCCTCAACATTGGCAAATGAATATTATATTTTGCATCATTTGAAAAGATTTGCCAGAAATAATGGACAAAATGCTAGAAAAGTATTTCTTTAGAAGATAGATGAGTTGAGGAAGAGTCGTATCTGACCATTAGTCAAACAGGATAACACATTTTGATCTTCGGGGAGTTGAGTTGCTAAGTTGGAGCTGTCATACTCAGTTTCTGCTCTTTGGATATTATTTTCAAGGGAAGATAAATGCATGTGATTGTATCTTTCAAGTTTCAATTTCATTTCAGAGATATTCTAATATTTGTCTCCAAAAGAATACTGTGCATAGGACCAGTACAGCATCTGATGAAACTGGATTCTTGGGTAGTTCCAATTCAATGGTTTAAATACATGCCAATGCAGGTTTGATACGTTAAAAACCTCAGAAGATTTGGAACATTGATGATTTCTTGTCCGTGTATTGGTCAGAACTCTGTGGTCTAACATTTTGTTCCCGATGTTATGACCAGACAGAACTTCAGGGTTGGTATAGATTCATGATTGTTATGCAGAGAATACCAGCTCAATTATATATCCAACTGAACATATACCATCCTTTGATGTCTCTTCAGATTTGATTTATGGCTTTAAGCCATAGATAAAAGGATAAAAGATGCTGTGCTCCAACATGGTCACCCATGAATGTACAGAAAGGCCTCAGGAGTCATTGTTTGTTAGCTTTGGGTCTGAATTTGAGATTCGAGAACATGCCTCAGAGAAGCAATTTCAGAATCAAAGCATATGTTTCCGTATAAGGGAATTTAGAATACAATTCTAGCAATCCTGCCTTGTCCATACCTCATCAAGAGCATAAATAATTAAATATCATCTTCCAAATTCCCTTAGCTGCAAAATTCATATCCAATGTTGACAATGGTGTATTATTTATATCTCTAAATAGTCCTTTTGTCCCTGATCTAGATTCCAATTTTTTCTGATAGATAACAGAAGTTCAATACTTGTACAAATAATATTATACCAGATGTACTCTAGAAAACAGATTTCTCTTCATGTATTCGAAGCCTCTTTTGCCTGGCAATGAAAGCTTCAACAGTGGACCTGAACTCCTCGTAGCTCATGTTATCTTCAGGATAAGACTTCTCTACCTGAGAATCAACACTTCTCCTGAAGGTTTCAGTCACTGCCCTTCTGAGTTCCTTGCAAGGCTTCTTAGATTTTGGTCTCTGAAAGTTTTCTGATCGACTTCTTTGGTAATTCCTGATTCCTGGAGCAGAACAGGTGCTCTCAGTGATACTGAATTCATACCGTTGGCTGCCCTCACTCTTCTTAACAAACTCTTCATAAAGATCGGATTTTGAACTCCTTTCCTTAGAATCTTTCCCTGAAAACTGACCCGACTTTGCAAAAAGAGTGACAACTATTACGTTACCGATCACAAACACAAAGCGAGGACTCAAGAGAATGACTGTTAAATCCTTGAAATATCCTCCAGAGTTTTTGACAGCAACTGGAAGTTGGACCGTAAACCTGGAAAATAAAACCAGAACAATGCAGATTTCCACTACCCTGAATAAATTCGCAATCTTTCTTAGTTGACGATGCTTCTTCATTGCATTTGCCTTCTCAACAGTTATGTTGCAGAAGTTGAACGAATCCATATACTCTTTGGCAATTGAGAGATCAGATCAACTGTGAAAGTTAGCATAAAAGATTCAACAACTTGGTTTCTCACTCAAAAGCCTTGGCAAGAGCCATTTCTGTAAGTAGAGAAAAGGCTGAAGCTGCCATTAAAACTGCAAATATCGAAGTTGATATGCTGCCGCCTGGAAGCATAGAAACAGAGAGAATAGGAGAAAGATAGCAGACGAAAAACAGAACAAGCTGGTTGTTTTCCTAGGCTTTATCAACAAGAAAATGCTGGTGTTGGTTCCTGAAACCTTGAAAGTCCTGGTTCCTGAAACCATGAAGGTCCACAGGTCACAGGTGTGCTATATATAGAAAGTGAAACATGTCAGGCAAATCTGCTTGGCCCAAGTGTTTCATCTTTCTTTTTAGGTTTTATATTCTCTAAGAAAGGTTTTATAAATTATTCCTTTTACTTTTCTAACTATTAATATCTTTTTATTAATTCAATTTTGATGCTAATAAAATGCAATTGTGATATTTGTATAATTAATATTTCAAAATTATGAAAATTTCTTTAATTTATATATAATTAAAAATTATCAATTATTAGAAATATAATATATATTTTTAAAAAACAAAACAAATAAAACATTACATAAAGATCAATGTGTAATTTATTGTAGCTATTTTAACTATTGATTTAAGTCGAGTTTAATTTAGTACGAGTTCTAAATTGAATCAACGTTTGATCAAGCTATGTGCGATATTTATAATATGTTTATTTCACCGCTATTTTTTAAGGGAAGTCTTAACAGAAAGAATTGAGTAAATAAAAAATTATTAAAAAAATCAAAATTTTTAAAAGATTAAAAAATTATAATTACTTTAATTATTAAGAAAGTTCATGTCTTTTATCTTAATAATAAAATATTCCACTACTCTAAAATATCCCCATGGAAATTTTGTTCTTCATGTGACTTTCTCAAATGTTCCACAACTTCACTCACTTTCTCCAACCTAGTTGGAGTTGGCTTTACCTTTAGTGAAATGCCAAACATATTAAAACTTTATATTGACAATACTATATAGAATAATAGTTTTTCTTTTAGACTGTAATAGTTAACAAATATCCACATAAGTTACATTTCCTAAACTAGAAATTTGATTACAATCAATGTCGAGAGTTAAACTGGTAAAACAAGAGGTTTAAGGTTTAAAAAATTCAACTATTATTAGATCATCATAAAATCGATTAAAGATGAATAAAATTAAAGAATTTGAAATAAAATTGAAGAAGATTGTCCTTAATTTAAAATTTAATTAAAAAAGACCGTCAATTATAAATTATTAGTTTATTTTAGTTCATAAAAATTGATTAATTTACGAAAATTGACATATTAATTAATAAATTAATTAATTTTAACAAAAAATTATTAAAATAAATCAAACTAATTCAAAATTTTTACTGTTGAACAGCTCGTACCGATCCAATAATATTTTTGGAAGTTATTAAAAATCAATTAAAATCCTAATTTTCTTATGCATACTTTTTAACAAATGTGGACATAGAGACAAACCCACGTGTGAAATTCCCACTATCGTGGAGATGTACTAAGGTGGCCCATTTCTTACACACTAAGAAAGTACTACTACGTATGTAACCACGTGTTTGTTACGTTTCAGTCGAAGCCATTTTGTTTCTCTACTTGTAGACCCACCACGAACATGAGAGCTTCTTTTTCTTTTCTTTTTTTTCCTTTTAAAGGGTAGTTCTTTTAAAGATATATTATTTAATTTAAAAAAGTTATAATAAAGGACAAATTTGCAATATCTTTTCCTATATATAAAAAATGGAAAAGAAAGAATCTAATTTTCAATTTATCAATTTTTAAATAATAAAAATTGTTCCTATTCAAAACAGAAAAAACAAAAATATCTCTTTGATGAGTTGTATAATAATTGAAATTTTAATAATAGCCAAAAAAATAAGAGTCTATGTAATAAATTTATAGATAATTATTCATTTAGTTATTCAGTTAAACCAAAGATAGATGGGCCGTCAAGAATGTAGAAAAGATAAGATGGGCAGTTGGTCAGATTTAATATGGATAGTACAAAAATGAGTTCTTCTTTTTATTAATCACTTAAAAGTCGCACGAGATGAAAGTCTCATGCACAATTTTGAATAAAAGAAAAAAGTGAGTACAAAATTGAAACTTCTTCAATTTTATCGTTCAAGAAGTGGAATGCTACTATTGAGACGGCTATCGACGAGATTCAGTCAACTCAGGAGGTGGATAGAAGGATAAAAATGGTCGACTAATCTATTTAGATAGTCTTTTGTAGCTCAGGTGGCAACTAGATCAACGCATTATTGAGTCAAAACTTTAGATAAAGGTTTTTTCTATGTTAATATACTTTAAAAAGAAACTATTTTTTACTAATTTAAAAATATATATATTAAAAGTGAAGATAGCTATTTCTGAATTTTTAAATTTTTTAATAATTAATTTATTTAAAATATATAATGTATAGAATATTACATAGATCCAACAATTTTAATGTTACTTTTATGGTGAATTAGGCATTTCTACTTTTGAAAAACTAGGTTTCAATTAATAATGCTGATTTAAGTAGCTTTAATTATAGGAAAATTTTCAAGAAATTTTAATTTGAATGTCTCAAATATATAATTAATGTAGATCTATCGAAAACATTCTCTTTATTAATTAGGGATAAAGTTGCGTACTTCATGACTTCTGCAAACCTTGCGTTAATTGTATCTTTAAATCTTCCTCTGTCCTAATAATTTTCCATTTCACCTCTTCATTTATCTTATTTTCATACATGTCTCTTAAATAATTGATCTCAAAATATAAAATTGAAGTTCAAATTATCAATCCATGATTATATGTGACCTTTGGACAATAGGAAAGGGCATGCAACAAATTATAATAATTAAGCACTTAGCAATAACAAATTATATTATTGGCAAAAAGACACAAGTGAGGTCCTTTTTTTAAAAATATTTTTTTTGTGTTTGAATTTATTGAAAAGAAGACAGTTTTTCAAACTTAAATTTTATGAGCTAATTAATTAGTGCAATTGACTAAATATTCATTTAATTAGGATGTTAATTAAAATTACGATTACTTGAATTTTATTTTGATAAGAATTTATTGAAATAATATCATCAAAATTAAAATTAAAAATTTCCTATTCTTACTAACAATAATTATTGCTTAAGAACCAAATAATTAAATCTTTAGGTTAAATATTTGGAATCTATTGATGATAATAATACATAATCCAATACCTAACTACTCAATTTTTAATTAATTTAGTTCACAAAGCTTAATGACCTTTTTCATTTGATGAGATATCAAACTTTCAATATTAAAAGTGGATGCTGACTAGATAACACAAAATTAGAAATAGCCTTATATTCTCTTATATTAGATTAAAAAATTTAGAGTTAATAAATTAGAAGTAATTTAGTTCAATTCAATTTTGATAAATTATATCCTATTTAATTAAAATTTAAACTAAATTCCAGAATAAAAGAACATTAACAATTTCGATTGATTCGATAAGTTGATGTTTCGATTTATAAATTAAAATAATTTATTTCTTTTTTGTGTATTTATTTTTATTTTATTACTTATTTGTATATTTTATTTATTACATATTTATTTATTTATTAGTATTCTATTTTATGTTATCTTTAATTATTATATTATTATTTCAATATATATATATATATACACACACTTCATGCAGGTCTTTTGAAAATAGTCTTTTTACTAATTAAGAATAAGGTTGCATATTATTAAACCTCTCCAAATTTTATGTATCAACGAGTCGGATTGGACTAGACCATAAACGACTTCAAACGATACTATTTATTATCATCTTTAAAAAACTATGGAAAGTTTTTTGAGCACATATATTGGATCAGCTTGTCTTTTGCTTTGCATCTTTGAATAAAACACACACACACACACGTTGGATTCCTTCATTTTTGAGTCACATGCCACTATTTCATTTATTCTCTACCTCATCATCAATAATTTAATGAATTGCTTTATTTTCTTTAATTAAATTCATTAATGAATTAGTATAAACAGAATTTTGTATACACTAAAATTTGACTGAGTGATACTAAAATATAATAGAACACCAAAAGATGCATCATAAGATATTCTAAAATAATGTTTCCAAGTAATTTAATTTTATTATAAACGATATCAAATTACAAAAGGTTTACGAGAAAGGAAAATCATAATTTTATTATGAAAATAAAATTAAAATTAAAGAATTAAATACAATGTGATGTTGTGAATTAATGACTTAAATTAAATTAAATTGAAAAACTCGAAATAATAATTTTTATAATGACACAATTACATAAAGAAACGAAATGAAATAATCAACTTTTAGCCGATTGTGCTGTTATGGATTACGGGTAATGTTCAATTTTAGAAAATAAATAAGTCTAAAAATAAATTTAAAAAACTAGAAAAATGATTTTGAAATTAAATAAATAGACCAGAAGATGCCTGAAATACTAATATCTTTTATCTGACCTACCAGATACCATACAGGGGACCCCGAAGGGCACACAGGGAAAACAAACAACAAACCTGTATAAACAACTCTTGTTGACAAGATTATTGACTAACTAAAGTCGGATTAGAAGTACTGAAATGTCTAGTAGACTATTGTGGAACAACTTGGGATCTTTTGTGAACTATCGGTAAGTTCTAAGTATGATGGACGAGACAATAAAGCCCTTTCTAGCTCTCCTGGCTCATGGACACAACTCTCATCTTTACTTTTGGGAATCTTACTCTCTTCACAACTCTTTCTTCTTACTCTGTAACAATAGTCGCAACAGTACCTTCACTCTTTTCCCGCTAAACTATAATTAAGCAGTGGAATTGTTTTGGATACAGTCCTAGACTGTCAAAGATTTTCTTATACACAAGATCCTTAAAAGAGGCGAGTATAGAGCATACTCATCCTACATCCAGCTCAGTAGTAACATGACTCGAGACTCAAAGTTTTAGAAACTTAGAAAGAAACACACCAAATAAACTTCAAACTTCTTACAAACTAAGTCTATCTATTCAAGCGCCTATCAAACTATGCTTATAACTAAAACTGAAAAGTAAGACGATTCAAACTTTTTAAATTAAACTAGTTCCATTTTTTTATCATTGAAAAAATAATAATCAAATTAAATTAAGTTTCATGTTAGGCTAACCTCTATCATTAATTAAAAATAATAATAATCAAATTAAATTAAGTTTCGGACAGACTAACCTCTATAAATACACCTTACAATAATGTAACATTAGGGCTGAGGCGTACATTTTTAGTGAAGAAGGCCATGTGGTGTTGGATCACGTTTTCCGGGATCTTATTGTTTGATCTAATCCTTAAATTGACTTTGAAAAGTCAGATTTAGGAGTTAGTCCTATTGCACAATTTTAGGCAAGCCCCGTTACAAGCGGTGTAAACTAATAGCTAAGTTGGTGAACATAATCTTTTCATTAAATTGGTCAACTCTTCCTAAGTAATTATAATTATTTTAAGTCTAACTAAACTAATCAAAACAGTTGCCAATTTGGAAAAGGGTAACGTACCAACATTCATGGCTTAACTCACCACCGCTTAAGTAGACATAAACTTACCATCCATGGTTTAGCTCAAGTAAACTTACAATTCATGGCCTAGCTTAGGGAAGCTTATGGAAACTCAAACTTGTCATTCATGGTTTAGCTTAAGTAAACTTGAAGTTAGCATTCGTGGCTTAGCTTAAGGAAACTTAAATTGCCATTCATGGCTTAACTTAAGTAAACTTATTATCAATAGCTTAGATTAAGTAAACTTAATTAGCATTCGTGGCTTAGCTTAAGTAAACTTTAACTTACCATTCGTGGCTTAGCTCAAGTAAACTTACCATTTGTGGCTTATCTTAAGTAGACTTAAACTCACCATTCAAGGCTTAACTCAAGTAAACTTAAACTGAGCATTCATGGTTTAATTCAAGTAAACTTAAACTTACCATTCATGGCTTAGCTGAAGTAGACTTAAACTCACCATTCGTGGCTTAATTCCAGTAAACTTAAACTCACCATTGATGGCTTAGCTTAAGCAAACTTATCATTCATGGATTAGCTTATCTCTATGATAGATGCAACATTAGATCAGCTAATCACACATGAAATGCTAATTAAAAGCTTAGAACGACACAATATAAACTACCCCAAAAATCCTCTAAGCAGTAAGAATCTCAATCCAAAGATTATAGAATGCAAGAATCTGTATCCTTTTATTGCTCAAAGAGAATAATCCAACTTAATGATTCCTAACAATAAATTTCTTAGATCCAAGTTAATTAATGATTCCTAGAAATGAACTTCTTGCCCAAACAATACGATATGTTCAATTTTTCGATTTGATTTTCAACCTTTCAATTTAGTTTATCTTATTAATTTTTATTATTAAAAATCAATCATTTTATTAATTAATCAATTAATTTTTATAAATTTATCAATTTTTATAAACTAGTAACTTTTTGTTTAAATGTCTTCTTATTCAATTGAACTTTAATTTATTTGACAAGTAATGACAATCTCACTTTTCAATCTTATTTTAAATTATTTAACTTTATTCAATTTTTATTATATACTCATTTTATGACAGACTAATACCAATTCATCTTTTAAATCATAAACAACTTATTATTTTACTAATTTAGTTTTAAATCCAATTTTTAAAATATTACCTAGGACACAGACGACCCTGAAGAATAAACAGAGTTATGGTGTTCAGATAATGCCAAGCATTAACTCAGAAGTCTCCGCTAGTGGCGTTTATTGGCAATAACTTGTTAATAAGCATAGATCTCGAGCAAAGTTCGACCAAAATTTAATTCTTTCAATGTTTTTTATATTGATCTATCAGGTAACTTCAACTATAAATACCTCAGTCCACCACCATTATTTTGCATGAACGATAAGACTCACCATGGCTAAGGTTTTTAGAGCTACTCACTTTCTTGCACTCTTCTTCGTTCTCATCCTCCTTGCAGGCACAGGTTAGTGGTTGCACCACGTACAAACTGAGCCCTTCCATGTAACCCTAGTTGATACATTCTAGTGTACTACTACTACTTTAGCATAGTATATGTACAGACAAGGGTGTAATAATCGGATTCTAGTTTGATATCTTTTATTTCAATATTTAAATATAATTTAATTATTATAATTTGTTGTGATGGTTCTTCAGAGGTATCAACTGCATCTGCCAAGCTATGCTCGAGGAGAAGCAAGACATGGTTCGGAATCTGCATTTTCTCTTCCCACTGCAACAACCAATGCAGGAGATGGGAGAAAGCAGAACATGGAGGTTGCCATATTGACAAGCGTGGCAGTGCTTGTTTCTGCTACTTCAAATGTAAGCAATAGACTCCATGATTGCAATATCTGTGTGGAGCATATTGCCATCTGTGTGTTCTTTACGTATTTTAAAGAGTATTACAACCTCTTTCGTACCAGTGTTTTAAGGATCGTTGTGTGTTCTTTACGTATTTTAAAGAGTATTACAACCTCTTTCGTACCAGTGTTTTAAGGATCGTTAGAGCCCGATCTGAATAATTGTTTACAATGTGAATCAGATTTTAGATATTCTGTTCAGTTTTATAGTGTCTTATTCTGTTCCATAAATCTCAATTATTTATTTATATGAATTTTACGTGAATCCCACATAAATAAATGTGGGATCCAAATAAATAAATGACTAAGATTTATAAGATAAAATAAAACACCGTAAAATTAAAAAAAAAAAAAACTTATCTCGTGAAGTAGTGCTAGGGTTAGGGTTGGCACTTCAGTGCCACCTATCTAATCTATTGTCAACTCTAAGGTAGTACTGTAGTTTACGTGTGTCTGTAATGTTTAATGGCATCTCATGTACTAGCTACGACGTCGTGAATAAAATGTTACATGTTTAAGTTGTTTCATGCAAAAATAGTGATTCTCCTCATTATATGAGAAATTGGTTTCAAGCAATAAACTTAATCTACTGCACTAATTCATTTGCTTTTATCAGTTATACCAGTAATACAAGTGATTTAAGATTTAAAAAGTATAAATATTATTAGACTGTTATAAAATTTGATAAATATTAAATAAAATTAAATAATTTAAAATATGGCCATCCTTATTCATTGAAAATTTTGAAATTTGATTAAAAAATATTATTAAATAAAGATTAATTGGTTTATTTTAGTTTATAAAAATTTATTAATTTATAAAAAGTAATTAATTAATTTTTTAATTTTTAACAACAAGAGTAATTAAAATAAATCAAATAAAAAATTTGAAAACCAAACTGAAAGGTTAGATGATTCAAGGTTTGCAATTGAACCGTCCAAACTGATTGAATTTTTTAATCATTAGTTTTTATTAAACTGCATACTAAAATTGAAATTCTAGATTAATCTAAGATAACATATATCATTTATTAAAAAAAGTTGAATATGTTAAATTGATAATGTCAACAAAATTTTAAAATAAGTTTCAATTTTATTATGAAATGTCCAATAATCTTTATTTCATTATTATTTTATGTTTCATAGTATCTTAGTTAAAATATGTTTTAAAAAATAAGAGATATGTTTCATAGTTTCTTAATTATAAATAAAAATTACGTTTGAAAATTATTAATATCACAAATAGTAAACAATTAATATTATTAAAAAATACAACACTCATTACGAATCCCGATGACACGGAAATTTTGAGAAGGTATAATATTTCAGTCTTATGCTTAACTAGTAAAGATTATTTTTAAAGGTAATATTATTAAAAAAATAAAAATTATTTTAATATAATAAAGAAGCTGATGGAAATTGATATACACCAGCCTAATTCATCAGCCTTAGGACGCCCAAAGGACAATGTACTTATTTGTTTGCCAGGTCTCGAGAGATCCACATTTTGTCTTATTTGGCTATAATGGAGGGGACAGTGACAGTACTGCATTTACATTTCAGAAGATTGAGTACTGACTGACCATATATAAAATACTTATATTATAGGTTAAATGTCAAGGTAAACTTTTATCATCACTTTGATTGCTAACATTTATTAAAATGGAACTAATTACATCTTTGAATATAGGATAAAGTAATGTTACAAATAATGATAATAATTTATTTAAATATTTTGTAAAATTTTGATTTACAAATTATAATTTTTATTAATATTGTAAAAAATTACAACACATCAATCCAACAGAAATTCCGCTAATTAACTAACCATTAGGCTTGGTAATTTTGATCCAGGTTAATCGGGTCATCGGCCAAAACAATTTGACCTAATCAGAATAAAAAAACGACGTTATTTTGTAAATGTTTTTAGAAAAAGTAATAATAGATCGGACTGAGCTACGAGCTAACCCACAAGTCATCTAATGACATTATTTTGTAAATGTTTTTAGAAAAAGTAATAATAGATTGAGCTAAGCTACGAGCTGACCCACAGGTTATCCAATGAGGAGCCTGACCTTTTGTCAAAATTTTATTATTACTAGCATGCTTTACGATTTTTATTAGAATGTAGCTTGAAATTTAACATTTTAATTACCAAAAAAAGAAATTTAACATTTTATAGCATTTAAATTAAGTGACGTATCACTTTTTTACATTTTAAAAAAATGTTAGTCGACTCTATTGTTACGTGTAGGTGACATGGTACATAAGATCTCACTGATAAATTCAAAAAATAATAATTTAATTTTAAAATATATTAATAGGACCTAGATGATATAATGTGGCCTACCCGTGATAATAAAAATCATTAACAAAATTTAATAAATATTAAAATATTAAATTTATATACTTGCTATCATAACAGGAATTATGATAATAAAAGTCAAGTTTTTAAAGTTTAATCTAAAAGTGTTCTTGATCATAGAATCATCAAATAAAGAGTTTAATAATCCGGTTAGATCAATATGTATGTAATAATATCTATTTGAGGGATATTATTCGATCTCATTTACTAAGTTACATATATAGATGATGCATATGGAGATATGATCATTGAACTGACTAAACTGAGAATTCTTAATGGTTAATATTACAAATGAACTATCAAGTGGGATATTCTCATAAGGATCTAAATGTGTATTTTAATTTCCTTTGACCTAAGATTATCATAGTAATCAATAGGTCACTTATTATGTTTTGATGTCGAACACTTAGAATGTAAAAATGTCAATTGAATGATTATTAGATATAATTAAGTATTCATTTGATTAGTGGTGAGTTAAGATGGAATCCATTGAGTCTAAGTAATAAGTTTGAGTTTTATGTTCTCATTGATCTTAATAGTTATTTCAAGACCTTAGCCAAGACAATTGAATGAGTGAGGAAAAGGAGTTTTCTAAGTCATTAACCAATTATTGATGATCAACGTGTAATATAGTTGGTTATCTAATAGGGTTTGACAGTTAAACCATACCTTAGGATAATTTGGAATTGAAATGATGGGAGGTAATAATTCATTATCCTTAACCAGGTTCCGTCTTTGTAAGGTTGTTACTATGCACTATTCGGTCATTGAGGAGTGTTATTAGACATCAATCTTGATTAATAATTAATTGGATTAGTTACTACCGACGTAGTGATGAACTCATATGATCACATACTTACGAGTGTAATATTTCATGTTTATGATTATTTAATTTATTATGAGATAATTTATTAAATAATCTATATGACATTTTTTTTGGTAGCACAGAAAATATAATTAATATTAAAATTCTCTTGTACAAGATAAATGAATAAAATAAGATAATATTACTACAAATTAAATTAATATTATTTTAATGAGGAGTTCAAACCGTTTGGTTGGAGTTTTGGACCATTTTCTGAGAGCCGATCTCGGTTTGGAGCTTAATCTATTAAAATTAGACTCATGAACCGGGCTAGACTAAATTATCGAACCTAGTTAAAATTATGGGTTGATAATGTGGCTATAATTTGTACAAGGCAAAAAGAAGCTCTCGAACGAAGATGGTCGAGCCAGTCTTATTTGGCTATAATGGAGAGGGACAGTCTCAGTACTGAATTTACATTCCAGAAGATTGAGTAATGACTGACCATATATAAAATACTTATATATTATAGGTTAAATGTCAAGGTACACTATTATTATCACTTTGATTGTTAACATTTATTAAAACGGTACTAATTACATCTTTGAATATAGTATAAAGTAATGTTACAAATAATGATAATAATTTATTTTAATATTTTGTGAAATTTTGATTTACAAATATAATTTTTATTAGTATTGTAAAATATTACAACACAACAATCCAAGAGAAATTTCGCTAAATAACTAACTATTAGGCTTGGCAATTTTAACTCGGGTTGACCTGATCATAGGTCAAAACAGTTCAACCTGATCGGAATAAAAAAAATTATTTTGTAATTTAAAAAAAAGTAAGGCTAGACTGGCTGAGTCACGAGCTGACCCGTGAGCCATCTAATGAGGGTTTGACATTTGTCAAAATTTTATAATTAATAGAAATGTAGCCTAACCCGACCCATTAACATCCTAATAATTATAAAATTTTGACAAAATGTGTAATTTACGTTTTACGAATTTTATTAAAATATAATTCGAACCTTGATATTTTATAGTGTTTAAATAAAGTGTCGTAACACTTTTTTACATTTGTAAAAAATGTCAGTCAACTCTATTGTTACGTGTAGATGACATGGTACAGTAGACCTCTCCAATACATTCAAAAAATAATAATTTAATTTTAAAATCTATTAATAGGACCTCCATGATATAATGTGGCCTACCCGTCATAATAAAACTCATTAACAAAATTTAAAAATATAAAAATATTAAATTAGTGTTGACCGTAAGACTAATTTAATTCTATTAAAATTTTCTTTTATTGGAACGGTTTAAAAATATTAAGGTTGAAGTTGACAACTTGACTCAAGCTCTAGTCGACCTCACCTCACCTCTAATTTTTATAGAAATTGAGCCTCGGGTTGGAGGTGAATTTGAGTTGCTCAGACTCGGCTCAAAGTCTGACTATTATATTTAAAACGATGTTATTTTAACATTTTAAATTGAAAAAAAAGTTTGATTAGGTCAAGTTGGACTCAAGCTCGGGTTTATTGTCTCAAGTCGAGCCTAGGATTCTAACAGTCAACCCTAGCAATTAAGATCAGGGATCCTGAAAAATACAGAAAAAAAGATGACAAATTTATATAAACAACTCTTTTTAATAAAATCATTAACTAACTAAAGTTAAATTGAAAGTACTGCAGTATCTGATAGACTATTGTGAAACAGAATTAAATCTTTTAGAGTCTGGATTATATTTTAACAAAACCTTGTTTTGCTGTAAAATTTAGAAGAAGAAAGTTAGTGTGCGTGATCTCAAATCACAGGATATGATAACCTAGTGGACAATCATTGAATTAGATCCCATAATATGCACAAGTTGCTGCTTATAATATCTGTTCATGTTCCACTAGAACGGACCAATTCTAGCACTTTCATACATGTCACGTGAAAATTTTGCCTACTAGCAAAACTCATACTCTTATTGTCATGCTATTGATGTCATGTTATAACCAGGCTTATACCTTTGTTTTTAATAGAGGAGTCGCGGTCGTTATTCTTTATATGCATATTGGGCAAATCTTTAATTTGATTAAATAATCTGTAAATTACGTTAATTGAGTATTTTAAACTAGATAAATCCTGTACGATAGGCTCGAGCGAGAGACTGTAGAATTTGACGAACCAATAGGTCTGCCACTTCCTCTATCTGTCTTCGGGTGAGGGAAGTTTGTTGTGGTGCAGGATGGTTCGCACCTGGGGGATGCTGTAAGTGAGGGTGTGAATTGGTCTCGACGTTGTCTTCCAGGGCTACGCTCTGTTCTTCTTGATCTGGGTTCGAAGGTTGTGGTTGATCATTCGGGTGTGAAGAGTGTATATGGGAATCGTGATGCATTGGTGGGAAAGGGGTTGGTAATGGCAAACCCATCCGTTGTAGCGCAAGTGCCGCTACAGTGGCTATATTAGGGTTGGCTGCTGCCGCCTGACTGATCTGTGTGTTTCTAGACATGGTGCCCTGATGTCGGGCCTCACGGTGGGCGCCAACTGGTTCAGTCTGATTCTGATAAGGTGGGACGTTACTGCTCGGATCCATGAGGCTGGCCGATGTTAACTCCGAAACACCTGCAAAACAATAAAGGCTCGCCGAGGGTTGATAACCGGTAGGCCCCTCCGACACTCAAGTTAGTCTTTTGGAGAAGGTTTTGGTGACTGTATACGAAGAATATCAGGGTTCTAATGTCATACATGTATCATGACAAAATAGTACCTAATATATGGAATAGAGGCTAAGTTTAGGTCTTTACGTAGGTCTTTACGTTTGTATGAGAGATTAACACCTGCGAATAGGCCGTGGACGCGTGAACCTAGACCTAAGCCTAGCACAGTCGACCTAACCACATTCTATTACACGAGATTGATACTCGAAACTGGGGGCTACAACAAAACAAGGTCGGCGTCAGATTATTAATGACAAGATCAACTAACATTTCCCTCAACAGTATTTCTAATCAATTCCCACCCATTTTGAGCATCTGAAAGTGTCTTCCGAATCAGCCAAGAAGTGAGGCAAATGGCCGACCAATTGAATGGTAATCGTAGGGGGCTTTAGACATTCACATGTGCCGTGTTTGCCCATTCTGACTAAACAATTAGTTGATCAGCTAAAAGGCTCTAACAGTAAAGAGTAATATTCCTTAATCCGAGCAGTAATTAACCAAGTTGGAGAATAATCTCAAAGGAGTAGGAAGAAAACAGTGCTTGTGCTTGAAGCGTGCATCATCATCGATTAAAGGAAAGACTGAAGACGACATGCCATCAACGTCAAATCTAAAATAAGATCTAGTACAGCACAGAGCTGATGATGCCCAAACGAAGAACAAGACTACGTGTCCTCAGATGATTGAGATTAGTTATAAGCGAGCCCCACCTTTTTGTCCACATGAGATCTCCTTTGTATTTATTAAGGTATTTTATCTTGAGCGGAGTCTAGATCTTCTGTTCAATATTATGGTATTTTATTATATCCAATAAATCTCAGCCGTTTATTTATGTGGGTCTTATGCAAGATCCACGTGGAATCTACAAAATAAATGACTGAGATTTCATAAGACAGAGTAAAACTGGACAAAAGATCTGGTCTCCCTTAAGCGAGCTATTTAATTTAATAGAATAGAGTACAACTGATATAAAGTGCCCTTTTTATCCAGAGTCCAACTGTATAATTTATAATTATAATAATAATGGGTGGAGTATCTGTAGTCAGTACCAGCATTTGGCCCTCCGTAGACACCAAAGGGAGCTTCTATCTCATCCGGTCTTTGCCTAGTTCCAAGTTGACCACTCCCTCCTTTTTACTTTTCTGCTTCTTCCCTCGTTCCTTTCCCTTTTATTAATGATAGATGAAGTACATTGATTTTCTCGGTTATGCAAAGCTCTCCTAGTCCTACCTGCTCATCACTTTCTATTATGTTAAAAACGGCTCGACTTGTTTGATTCGGTCTGATTTTAGTGAGTTGACTAGATTATGGGTGGGTGACGTTTAGTTAAAAACAACGTAATCTTGAAAAAAAAATTTAAATGACAATTAAGCTGGTCCGTCTACCCGTAACGCGTATGGTCATAGGTTGAGCTACGGGCTGAGCTATAGGCCACCATAACCTGAGGCCTGATCGGGTCAAGCCAGGAGCAGCCCTCTCCACTTTCTAATACTAATAAGATTTTTTAATTAAAACATTTACCATATCTTACTAATTTTTTGTTTACATTCTTGGAATGAAAAATGAAAATTTATTTCATTGATTGTCTATATGTTCCGTGTCTTCCCCGCTCCATTAAATTTAAAGGTAAAATTTTTAATTTTTGATTTTAACTTATTAAATATTTGAGCATATTTTAATTAATTTATAATTTGTTATTAGCATGGACATTATATGTAAAATAAAGTTAAGTTTCTCATATTTTATTTTAACTTATTAAATATTTGAACATATTATAATTAATTTATAATTTATTAGCATGGTAAAGTTTCTAATATTTTATTTTAACTTATTAAATATTTGAACATATTATAATTAATTTGTAATTTGCTATTAAGGTGGACATTATATTAATATTTTAAATTAAAACATAATATTAAATAATATTACGTTTATTTGTGTATCTTTTTTTTAAATTATTCATTATTTATAAAAATATAATTAAACATTAATAAATAATTAGTTTTTGTAATTATAATTTTCGTTACACTTTGCTAAATTATTGAATTTGTGTTCTTGTAATAATTTCGCATAACTTTAATGATAATATGACAATCAAATAATTTAAATTACTCCATCCAAATACTAGATAAATTGTTTATTTAGTATAAAAATTTGTATAATTCTATTAAATATATTGTGATAAATAATTATTATTATTATTTGATAATTAAAAGAACCGTGTAAATATTGGACGCGTTTGATTAGGTTTTTATAAATAAGTTGGTAGATTATTACATTTATGATTTACCACTATGTTAATTTCTACAAAAGAAAATTTTTATTAAAAAATCACTAATACCAATTAAATTCAAAATTTACTAAAAATATTTGATTTAATAACTTAAAGACCTTTATCTAGTTACTTTATAAAATAAAATTTGCAAAATATTATTAGCACTATTTAATATTTAATATATTGTTGAATAGGTAGACCTATAAATTAAATTTAAGCATATAAATATTAAATTTTAATAATAAAAAAAACTTCTTAATATTTAATAATTTATTGAGGTTTTTTTTTAAATTAACCCAGGCATATAAAACGCGAGTAAACGGTAAACTTGGAACGAGAGACTGCAAATGTCTCTCTCTCACACACAATCAGACCTTGAGCTAGAAAAGCATCCATAATGCAGTCCTTTTTTTCAGATCAGGGAACAAACTATCCACCTGTTAAATTTTTTCTTTCGTAGCTCGACATTCTACAAAATTACAGTTACCAAGAGAAATCAAGCTCACTCCTATAAGTTTATCTATTTTTATTTATATGAATAATTAGTTATCTTTCCCTAATCCAATTAATTAGCTTTTTGCAGTCTTTAGCTGCCCTTGTTGCGCGTTCCTTCTCAAATCAACCACCACAACGCTCACGTTATCCGTAGTGTGCCTCGCCAAAGCCAACTTAGTCAACAGAACTGATGCATCAGAGCAGGCCTTGTCCGAGCTATCTGCAACTCCATTGCTCAAGTCGGCGTCGCTGTCAGGAGACTTTGGCGGCGGAGGCGGTTTCTGCGCACGAAGGCACATCCGTACGACTCCACAAGCTGTGTTGTTTGATACCACGTCCCAGAGTCCATCGCTTGCCAATATAAGGCACTCGTCCTCCTCCGTCCTGTCCGTGACCGTTACCTCCGGCTCCGATATCACATAAGGCTTCAGATAATTATCACCTAATAAAAACATAACGTTACTTGAGTAAATAACCTATTATTATGTGCATGCTTTGGTCAAAAATTAAGAGAGTCAATAGTTCAGAACATAGTTCATACCGATTGCTCGAGACATAGCCAAAACACCCAAAACTCTCGCTCCATCCCAGTAGATGACTCTACCGCCCGCGTTTTCAATTCTAACTAACTCATCCGGCCTATCAGGCTATATATTCAAAAAAACAAGCGCACATGATTATTAAATCATTTCTTTTTTTTTTTAATGTAAACGAACTTCTAATCTTTTACTAGCCATCAGAGGGCTTGCGGGTAAAATCTCACCTTATGGTCGGAGGAAAGCGGAATAGCAACGCCGTTTCGGCAAAGGACGGCACGAGAATCACCACAGTTAGAGATAACAATTTTATTCAGCGTAACAACGGCGACAACAGCAGTAGATCCAACGGCGTCGCACTGAGGAGTTTGCATCTCACATCTACAAATCGGGCTTTTATCTCTATAGCGCCACTCGCCAACCTCCTTGTCCATTCTTTCGAAGCTCTTTTCCATAGTTCTCTTCCACTCCACAGATTTCTCGTCCTCAAAGTTTTCGATTTCTTCTTTTACTATCTCATGAAGCCGATCTTTGCACTTGAAAGCCACCTATAAGAACCAACCAAACCGAAAATCCGGGGTTGTTATTAAAGCTATAGCTACAAAACACCTTTTCTCTTTAAATCATCATCGAATACTTACATGAGAGCAACCGTGCCCATCAAACACCCCGAAGAAGGAAGCGTTTTCGCTTCTAAACGATGCGTGTATAGACACCGCGTCTTCCATGTCTCGTCTCCGACCACAAACTGAGGTCATACCGAAATTGGGAGGCTCCAATTTCACATACTCTTGAGTAACACACTTGCTATCTGATTCGCTATCCGCCAAACACTGATTTCTATCGGACTGTCCAATTTTACAATTTTCATCATTATCACCTTTGCTTGCCTTACGGCTCCTCACAGCGTTATGACTATCACAAGCAGAGACCGACGAAGAAATCGAGAACACATCAAGCTTTTGCCGTTTTCGTTCGTTTTCTGACCGAGCTTGCACAGCCATGTCAGAGAACAGAAGCAAACGGCCTTAGCTCCAGCCTTCTCCGCCGCGAAGCACGTGGACTTGGTTCAACCGAAGCTCCTTGCGTTTCACCAACCACTCCACAACAAATACCCGCCATTAATTAGTTCTAAGGACCTCGAAA
>JANITX010000211.1:74337454-74359224 GCA_027564395.1 Erythroxylum ulei | reverse complement strand
ATGCAGATCATTGTGTTTGCATGGGAGGTTAACTCCTATGAATGGGCCGTGGTCATGTAGAGATGGGCCTGGGCCTAACACAGCCGACCCAACCATCCTTAAATCTTGTTTTAAATTTGTCAATTTTATTTTATCTTTAATTAATTTTATGGCAATTTTAAATCGTGTAAACTATAAATTTTTTATTTTATTAATTTAATTTAAGAACTGATTTTTAAAATATTATTAGCAAAACCCGTCAAACAACAAGTGCTGATTCTTGGGAGAGGTCACGTGGACCATAGTTGTCAAAATCATGCGCTGTTGTTGAGTGTATTTGAGTAACGAGAGCCGTCGGTCCATGCGGTTAGGTGAAAGTGTACAGTGTGTCCAAAATCTGGAGATAAAACAAGCACTCCCGATTCTTGTTTGGACTTCAATAAGACAATAACTGGGGCCCAAGCTATATTCCCAGGCAGTGTCGATCTTGTTTTCATGAATAATAGAAAAGGACAACAAGAGAAGATATTTTAAAATAACATATCATTTTGATATTTTAAAATTAATAATTAATTTATTAAACGATTCTAACTCTTTCTTCACATCGATCTGAGATTGAAATTTTAGTTCTTGACTGTCTATCAATCAAGAGACATTTCCTTCACTTATTCTCTCAATAAACGCGTAGGATTGTTAATAAGACGGCTCACTCATTAGCTAGGATAGTCTTATTACATATAAACCTACATCACTGGACTGTTCGTCTGTCTTGCTTAGACTCCATTTTACATTTAGATTGTTCTGTCTCTTTTGTCGTTAAGGGCGAAAGGCTAGTAGATTTCGGGCGTACAAGATAAACTTATTGGCTTGGGTTAGTTTTCAAGGCCTTTCCTTTCAATGTTTTGTCTTTTGCGACGGTAACGATTACTTTCAACAAAATAATAATAATAATAATAATAATAATAATAATAATTAAATTTTATAAAAATTAAATTAAAATATTGTTTTTATTCATATAACTAAACAGTAAGCAACCACGTAATCTTTGATAACAAAATTAATCTTTTAACTTAATTTGTATAAATTTTTAAAATATTAATTATTAGATTTAAAATTTTAACACCAAATTAAAAAATTATAAGAAGTTAAAAACTGTTTAATTGGTTATTCTAAATCGGGCCGGAATCGAACTTGACCGAACCCATTGCAAACTCTAGTGGTCATAAGTTTGTACTTGCCCAACATTTTCCACCCACTTCAATCATAGACCCATGCCTTTCCTATTCTAGTATGTTTGAAGAGATCGCCAAAAATGTCAGATCATTATTTTTAGCCACAGTTGAAAAGTACGTTTAGAATCAGCTGGACCGCTCACTCTTTCGGTCTTTCCATTAACTTCGTTTTATTTTGTTTTTTCCTGGACACAATAAACCGTCGTTTTGTTCATTTATATGAATCTAACATTTGATTTTTACTTGATATAATTATCAATTATTGTGTTATACTGTATGATTTAATTAATATATAATTGAAAATTTTATTTTTACAAAAATTTATTTAAAAGTGTAAGAAAACATTTCTCATAAAGCCTCTTATGCTAAATTTCTACTTTTTAACACTTCTTGTTAAGAAAATAAATGTTATATACTTATACTTAAATTGAATTTATTAATTGACTTTTTAATTTTTGACAAAGGTTAAGTGATATTTAAATTTAAATTATTAATTAAAATTTCAATTGACGAGTTATTATATCTACTCTAAAATTATTATTTGCTAAAGTTATATTCTATTTTGTCATATTTAAATTGAAGTTAATAAAAAAAACTTGCATATAACTTTATATAAAGATGAAAATAAATTCAAATGTTTAAAAATCGGACCTAAAATTAAATCGATAAGAGAAAAAGTTTAAAAGTTCAAGGAGTATTAGAGCATCGTAGAACTAATAGACAATAAAAATTGAACAAAAATGAAAATTTTCAAATAGGATTAACGAAGAACATTATTTTTATCAATGTTTTAAAAATGTAGAAGTTAAATCGATAAGATAAGGAGTTTAGGTTTCATCATAAAATTAGTTAGATCGAATGAAATTAAAGAATTTAAAAAATGACAGATGAATACTATCCTCATCAATAAAAAAAATTAAAGTTTAATTGAAAAAGAAGTCTGTTAAATGAAAATTAATCAGTTTATAAAAACTAATTAATTTACAAAAACTAACTAATTAATCGAATTTTAACAATGAAGATTATTAAACTAAATTGAACTGAAAAATTTGGTCGATTCAAAGCTTTCATTGTTAAACCGTTCGAACTAATTCGGTTTTTAAAACATTGGTTTAAATCTATCGAAAAAATTCAAGTTTAATTAAAGATAGAGACAGTTAATGAAAGTTAATCAGTTTATTTTGATTTATAAAAACTGATTAATTTATAAAAGTAAACCGATTAATTAATAAATCGGATAGTTTTTAATAATACGAATTATTAAAGTAAATATAATTAAAACATTAGTAACCCAAGGGATGTGGTTGAGTGGAAGGAACTCATCCATCCTTAACCAAAGGTCAGAGGTTTGATCATTGACTTTAGGTATGGAGCAGCCTTAAATCCTTGGACCAACTGTCCCACTTTATGAAGTGCCTACAAACTAGTGAAGAGATTAGTCACTGGGTTTGCCGATAGATACCCTGATCTAGACCAGAAAGAAAAAAACATTAGTCGGATTAAAGTTTTTATGATTAAGTAAGTCGAATTGTTTAAGTTTTTTAATTAATAATAATTTGATTTGAAGTAAGTCAAATTATTTGAGTTAATTCTTTAAATTCAAACTTAGTTTCAATTTAATTTACCAACTTGTAGTTTCGTGATTCTTTCAATGATTTACAGTACAATTACACTAACATGCAACTTGCAATATGAATTGTCCAACACAAAGCTTGTCAACTTTCAAATGATAGATTCAGAATTGCTCTAAATTAAGTAATCCCACCACAAAATTTCACTTTCTGTTGCACCATCAACACATTATTGAAAAAAAAAATACTTTTCTTTCTTTCCGACGTCAACAGGTGTTTGTCTGGCTTATAATATAATTTTTTTTCTTTCTGACATCGACAGGTGTTTGTTTGGCTTATAATATGCAAGAACCATGCCATGAAGGTGGCAGCTATACCAAAGGCAAGCACTAGACTTTGGACACACAGAGAGGCATAGCGGCTAGTGAGAAGAAGAGGAAGAGAGCGATCATATCAGGTATATACTTATATATAGACCATAAAAATGGAGGCTTTCTCGTGAGGGGGTCACGAGCCAATAAAGCCGTAATCACAGAACTTTGATCGGTCCACGCGTCCACTCTTAGTTTCCACTCCCTTTTTCAAGCATCTAAACTCTTCCCTTTGATCGCTTGATCAAACTGCCACAAAAGGGTTAGAAAATCTGACATTTGAGCGTGAAGTTTTATGTTTTGATGAAAAAGTTCGTTTTTAAAGGATCTGCTTGGTGTTTTAGATTCTCCTTTTATCTGGGTAGTACATGAAATCTTAAAATAACACTTTGGGTTGGCTTTAGATTTGATTGTTCCATTTTTTTTAAAGTCGGTTTGAGCATGTGACACAACTGTCGTTCCATTTTCTTCGCGCGTATCTTTATGTGATCTCTACTGTACGTGTGTAATTAACTTCCAAACTCTGCTTTATAGGGATTGGTGCTGTCCCGTAAGTTTCCTTGAGCAAACACTTGAAATTTGCTCCCATCATTGAGTTTGGAAGTCTACCAATGGATTCCTGCTGTGGTGTTTTAAATGCCAGTACCCATCTGGCGAAAGCTAGCAAAAATGGATTCAGCAATGGAGATAAAGAGTTCTGGGGTGAGAAAATCCGAGGGAGTTTAAACAACAAAACTTGGATCAATCAGTTGGCAAAAGGGTTGAGAGCTGAGAAGAGGGTCAATTGCGTAAAATCTGGTGTTGCTCAAGCTGTTTTAACTTCAAACAATGCCAAGGAGGCCATGGTAAGTTTGATTTATTAATCGTTTTCTGTAGTTTTCTCTTTATTAAGTTTTGATCGTGTTTGATCGACACTGTTGGATCAGACCATTCAAGCTCCACGAATTGAGAGAAGAAGAGTAGACCCCAAAAATGTTGCATCTATTATATTGGGAGGAGGTGCAGGGACTCAACTCATTCCTCTCACCTCAAAGGCTGCGACACCAGCTGTAAGTAATTAGTCATCTAAAAGAGTTGATTTATGTTCCCAGTAAAGTAATTTTGTTGTCCTATTTGGAAAAGGGTGTCTTTATGGTTTATTATATCATCGTGTACACGAGATTAAGAGAGAAACGATACTTGAGTCGTAAAATTGTCAGTTTGGATGGACTGTTCCATTAAAATCAGTGAACCAGTCCAACTCTTAGTTTTGATTTGATTATATACTTCCGTTTGAAGATTTGAGGTCTGATTGTAGATTCACGGTAATTTGCAGGTGCCGGTTGGTGGCTGCTATAGACTTATAGACATTCCAATGAGCAACAGTATAAACAGCGGTATTAACAAGATTTTTGTGCTGACACAATTCAACTCTGCCTCCCTTAATCGGCACGTTGCACGTACCTACTTTGGAAATGGTGTCAACTTTGGGGACGGGTTTGTGGAGGTATGTTATGCTTCTAATTGTAATTTTATATTACACTGTTACACTTGGATGCAATACTGGTTTCACCATCAAACTATAGGGAAGAAGTTAGCTTTTGAGATCGGATCACAAACTTGCAGTTTATTCGTTTTGTGCTTCCTTTCTCTTTCAGGGAAAAGGAGATTCAGCAATAGTACAGCTTTTCAAGTTTTAATGATATTTTTAAAGCAAACTTTCTGATGGACTGTGTTTTAACTGACAGCAAAGCAATGAATGCTTCATCTCATGGTAACTAATTGCAAACTCAACTGATTCAGGTTCTTGCGGCAACTCAAACACCTGGGGAAGCAGGAATGAAATGGTTCCAGGGGACAGCAGATGCTGTGAGGCAATTTATATGGCTTTTTGAGGTGCATATGTAAACTTCTATCGATTTTGTTTCTCATTTCTGGGGTGCTAAAAAAAAATATCAGTAGCTTCTGAAATTTTCCGCTTCGAATTCAGTTGGGCTGACAGATTATGCTGAATCTTGTAGGATGCAAAGAAATGTAATGTTGAAAATATGCTGATACTGTGTGGAGACCATCTTTACCGAATGGATTATATGGACTTTTTACAGGCAAGCAATTATTCTGGTACTTGTTAATTGAATGAACTTGCATCATGACTGTAATTTGGATCTAACTTACTTGTCTGCTATTATTAACAGCATCATGTAGACAGTAATGCCGATATCACAATTTCATGTGTTGCAGTAGACGAGAGGTTTGTGTGCTACTGATATGTCCGGTTCATTTTGTATATTTTCATATTTCTTGCTTTCCAACTTACTTTTCTGGAAATAAATCCGAAGTTTGTGAATAATTTTCAGCCGTGCATCGGATTATGGATTAGTTAAAATAGACAGCAGAGGGCAGATTGCCCACTTTCATGAAAAACCAAAGGGTGCTGAACTGAGAGCAATGGTGAGCATAGCAAAGATATACTGTCAAAGATGAGCAACTAGATCATTTCAATGAACAAATTACCATACATTTTAGAGTGAATTTTTCTCAGGGAGTAATAATCTGATAACTGGATGTAGTTTAACTACTTTGCTTTATGGATATCTCTGCAGCGAGTAGATACCACTCGTTTCGGATTGTCACAACATGATGCCGCGAGATGCCCCTATATTGCATCAATGGGAGTCTATGCATTTAAGACAGATTTTTTGTTGAAGCTTCTAAGGTGGAGACATCCTACAGCAAATGACTTTGCTTCTGAAATCATTCCTTTGGCTGTTATGGAACATAATGTACAAGTAAGGGAACTCCATTGCTTTTGTTCTTTTATTTCTAGATGAGGTGTATAGGATGAATGACATGACTCTGTTGCATTGAATCAACGAGCTATTTGTCCATTAAGATTCAGCTTACTACTGGTTATCAGGTTGGTTGAAGCACTGAATTACCTTTTCTCTTCTTTTGGCAGGCATATGGTTTTAGAGACTACTGGGAGGATATAGGAACAATCAAGACATTTTATGAAGCTAACTTGGCTCTCACTGAAGAGGTTGGTTTTAGCATTTTCGGATGATCATTGCTATCCTCCTTATAAATGACTTAACTTTGCATCACTGGAATTTACTGAATCTTCTGTGCAGTCTCCAATGTTTGAGTTCTATGATCCAAAGACACCCGTTTACACGTCTCCTCGTTTCTTACCACCAACCAAAATTGACAAGTGCAGGGTATGTTATAATACTTTGAGCTTGTACTCAACAGTTTTATCGGGTTCCTTTGATATGATTTAGTTGCCTTTTGCAGATTTTGCAGGGTATGTTATAATACTTTGAGCTTGTACTCACAGTTTTATCAGGTTCCTTGATATGATTTAGTTGCCTTTTGCAGATTGTGGATGCAATAATTTCCCACGGTTGTTTCCTGCGTGAATGTTCAATTGAACACTCGGTGGTTGGTGAACGCTCACGTTTAGATTACGGTGTTGAGCTAAAGGTGAATTACAAAACTTTCCATGATTACATATATGCCATGGTTACGTACTTCAACGGGTACAAATATTTCAATTTAATATTTTCAAATACCTTTTTAGACTTATTACTGATACTAAATAGCAGTAAAAAAAATATCTCAATTTGATATTTTCACCTCGACGGTTATGCTACGTTACTATTATAAATATAAAAAAATAGACAGCTCATCTTTGTCTTAGTAGAGTCTTTCTTTCGGTCTTCTTCCCCATTACTTAGAAAAAGTGAGCCACCAGTTTAGGTACGAGATACTATCACTACCGCCCGGATAATTAGACATCGAACCCGTAATCGCAACGACTCAATTGCAAGAGCAGAGCTCTACCAACTGAGCTATATCTCCCGGTGCCAAGTGAAGCTTGCAATGTTCATCCTATGCCAGGATCAAACTTTCCATGAGATTCTTAGTTGCATTACTTATAACTTCCTTGTTCACAAAGACTTTTATTCATGGTAATTGAAGAGTTAACTCTCTTGTTGGCCATTTTCAGGATACTGTGATGTTAGGTGCAGATTACTATGAAACTGAAGCTGAGATTGCATCTCTCCTGGCTGAGGGAAAGGTCCCAATTGGTGCTGGGAGGAACACAAAAATCTGGTAATTACAATATAGGATATTCATTTTCTGTGCGCTTTTGCTTTTCACCATTTTCGTAGATCTATTCCGGGCATCCAACTGGAAGGGAGACTCTATCGTTCGTTTTCAGAACATGGTGATTTGGTCAAATTAAACTATCATGAAAATGATGGGTTCTGAGAAGAGAAAAAATCAAATTTTTACTGCAGGAAGTGCATAATTGACAAGAATGCAAGAATAGGCAAAGATGTGACCATCATAAACAAAGATGTAAGTGACTTGACTTAGTACAATTATGCTCAACTACAACCTACTATAGAACAGAGGATTCCAGGCCTCTGCATCAAGTTCCTGTGCAGAAACTTTCGTGTCCATCTGAAAGTTTGTTCTTTATAGGGGGTTCAAGAAGCAAATAGGCCACAAGAAGGGTTCTACATTCGGTCTGGGATCACCATCGTACTCGAGAAGGCGATAATACAGGATGGTACAGTTATATAAGCTGGAATTGCAAGAACTGAAGTTAAGAAGAACGTTAAGGGGCATATTTTGAAGCAGTTTCTGAATGCCTGAAGAGCTTTTGACAGGACGATCATGGCTTCTTCTTGGTCCTGAAGAAGAAATGAAATTGTAAGGACCATTTGCTTCTAGAAATAGAGCCTTCTCATGGTAGTTCATGTCCTGCAAAAGGGTCTAAATAAATGGAAAAACTCAACTAGAGCTGGCCACTTGGTTTCTTTGTAGAGTACATATCTGTAGCAGAGTACTAGGCAACCCCTGTATCAGTACACCTATGGAATAACAGGGTCGGAACTTCTAATGACTTGCTTGTATTACTATTATTAACACTTCCTAATTTAGACATAGCAATTAGCTCCGGCCCTTTTCAAAATTTTTACCTTGCTTGAAGCTCGATTGAGTTTGAAACATTCGACTCGGCTCGAGCTTAGTCTTATTGAGATAGAAATTTAAAATTTAGTTCAAACTCAAATCGAAGAAGCATTTTTAAAAAATTCAAACTCGAAGCAAAACACGATTAATACACGATTAATTTAGATTAAGTCTATTAATTTTATATTGGGTCAAATTGGAGCCCTTTTTTTAATCTCAAATTACTATGATAATAAATGGATAACTTTAAGTTATAGACATATATTATTCACAATTAATTATTTTTTAGATAAACTTCAAAATTGGATCTAGTTAAAAAATTATTTTTTAGATAAACTTAAAAATCGGAACTAGTTAAAAATCACGACGTTGATTATTTAATTTTAATTATTTAAAATGTAAGATATAATATAAGTAAGGAAAATAATTATTAGGGTTACTTTGGGTAGGGTTTCATACAGAGGCTGTTGGGTCGGACCGGCTCGGCCCATTGCTATCACCGAACTATACTTATCGATCCCTAGTTGTCAAGTATTATTTTTCCAAAATAAAAACCTAATTTATTAGGAAGCTGGTCAAATGGTATGTCATCCTCAAAATACGATTCGATCCAATCCGATAGGTAGGTTTCATATAGAAGCTGTTGGGCCGGACCGGCTCGACCCATTGCTATCACCGAACCATACTTATCGATCCCTAGTTGACAAGTATTATTTTTCCAAAAAAAAAACCTAATTTATTAGTAAGCTGGTCAAATGGTATGTCATCCTCAAAATACGATCCGATCCGATCCGATCCAAAAGGAACGGCACTTCTTCTGAAACAAACGGCACCGAACTTGAGACTCAGGATTTTCCAACATATTACGTTTCCCAGGACTCCGGAAACTCAACCCGGCCTTTTAGCTTGCACGTGGCACGCCGTCACCTTGTGGGCCTCACATAAGACAAGACACTTGGTTCTACTATATTCACGACGCAGAAACAGAGGAGCGCATACAAAAACTGAAGCAAAAACAGAGAGAAGTGAACACACACAGGGGAATCTGAACCGAAAGAGCCAATGCAAGAATCAAAGAGCAACGATCTCAGGCAATTAGAGGACGCCATGAAAGGTCAGGAAGGTGGTAGCTTGGAGGAGAAAAAGGAGACTATCATCTCCCACTTCATGGGAACAGCTGACAAGGAGCATCAAGAACTAGATCCTGGAACTGCCCTACAAACGTTCTTTGATCACATTCCCATCAATTCAATCCCTGGAATCAAGAACTCTCCAGGTTTGTTGTACCCATCTTGTTCATTTCAATTCTGGTTACTGGTTCTTTTGCTTATGCTCTGTTTTATCTTCAATTCTCCGTTCAGTTGTGGAACTAAAAACAGGGAGTACAGTAAAGGATGCAATACTTTTGCTGTACGAGAAAAATGTGTTTGGAGCTCCGATTGCTGATGTTCTTGACCCTGATACTACTAAAATTGGAAGATTTACAGATAGATATATCGGATTCATAGATATTGCTAGGATGGTTCTATGGTGGATCGAGGTAAAAATCCAAACACCATTTGAATGCTAGATCTATTTGAATCCAAAAACTTGAATATTTTTCTCTGGTTAAGGAAAGTGAAAGGGTCCTGAATCAAACTAGAGATGTTGATGATCATAAGACAGGAAAAGATGGAATCTTTGACTTGCTTGAACAGAATCCTGAGATTTGCCAAACCAAGGTTATCTACGATTACCGCTGTCAATAATGATTCATCTATCTTCGTATACTTATGAGTTTTTTCTTCTTTTTCTCTTGAATTTGCAGGTTGGAGAGTTAGCAAAGTCATTCCTTTGGGATCCGTTCTTACCTGTGCGATTGGAAGACACGCTATTTCATGTTCTGTTGCTTCTCTCAAAGCATAGAGTCCAATTCGTGCCTGTCATTGATCATTCAAACTTTCAGATCGCTGGTTTCATAACACAGGTAAATCTAATCCGTCTGAAAAAGTTTCAGTTTTTATCAAATTTCTGAAAGGGTTCGTTAACTCTGTTTGGCACAAACATATTTGGCAGATTGAAGTAATCCAGTTGTTGCTTCAATCCAGTGGGCTAGAGTGGTTCGATGGAATTGCAGATAAGGCTATATCTGAGTTCAGGTAAACACACTCAACTTTCATTCACTGTTCATGGTTGAATCGTTACTATGGTTTTGAACCCTTTTTGCTTCACCAATCAAGCATTGAAGGTGAACGCTTCTCAATTGTCTACGGTGATCAAAATTTAGCAGAAGCTCTTCATATCTTGTGGGAAAGCAGAGTTGGTGCAGTTTCAGTGCTTGATCGCAGATCACAGAAGCTTATTGGGTGCATCAGGGACACTGATATTCATCTTCTTTTCGAGAATAATGAACTGTTTAATAATAGAAAGTACGTACTTAACACAATTCTTGGTGTCTAGTTGGAGAAGAAACCAGTGATTGATGATGAACACTTAACAGGATCACAGCTGTGGAGGAATTTATTCAGATGGACGCTGCAAAACTTAATTCTGAATCTGATCAAACCCCTGAGAAAGATCTAGGACGTGTTCTAGCCCCAAGAATGAACAGACCAGTCACCATCAGAAGAAGCAGCACTCTGAAGCAAGCAATGAAGAATTTATCAGATACCAAGAACAGTTTCTGCTTTGTGGTTGATGATTCAGAGAAGCCAGTGTTCATGATCACATCAAGAGACATAATTGTTCAGTTTGCCCCACCTTGTATCGATTCAAGTATCCATGGAGGTGGGTTCTTTGAAACTGCACTAGAGCAGGCAGGTTGCAAAGTTAAAAATGGAACCATGATTTGTGACAGAAAATGAGTTTTCAGTACTCTACAAGCTGTTCTTCCGTAATACTACAACAACAGTTAAAAATTCTAGTTTAGACGAAGAAGTTTAATAATAAGCAATCTTAGAGGCTGTTTCTAAACTATTCTTTTACAATAAGAATAACAAAATTAGCTCTAGTTAGCTTAGTTTTGATCAAATAAAGATTAAATCGAATGTGGCTTCCAAATTTGAATCGGTTTGGATTGGAATCTTATAAAGTTCGAGTTTAATCGCACCATATAGGTTTTGGCTTAAATTGGTCCCTTATCTTTGGCACCGCTTGGTGGTTCCTCTAGTCTTGAAGGAACTTAGCCATCTTCGATGCACAGTTTTCTTGGCCGGATTCTCCAGCTTACATTCTATTGGAATATGCTCATCAAATTCGCAAAACTGCTAATTGGAAAGTCAGATCAGTTATTGGCCATAGACCACGACAAGAGCAATTGATCGGATGGAGTAAACCTTTCCCTGTCTGGGTGAAATTGAACATTGATGGGGCTAGCAAATGTCCATCTCTTTCGGCCTCAACAGGAGGTCTTATTTGGGACAGCGTCTGTGCTTGGATGGGATGCTTTGTTCAGAATCTTAACTGGTGTTTCCCGGTTTCTGCTAAAGTCTAGGATATCCTCTTCGGATTGATTCTGGCATGAGACCTGGGATTTCAAAAGGTGGAACTCGAACTGGACTCACAAGTAGTAATGGTTTTTTTATCTGACTCCACTATGCATGCAACTTCGTTAAATCCTTTAGTTATGGGCATCAATGAGTTACTTAATCGCAGTTGGATTGTTATCCCACACTACACTTACCGAGAAAGAAATAGATGTGCTGACTGACTCGCCAATTTTGCTATCAATTTTAGATTAGGGATTACCACTTTTGTAAATGCACTTTCAGAGTGTCTCTCGATCCTCCTCGAAGATCTAGCAGGGATTAGTCTCGCCCGATCAACCGTGTAATTTTTAGACTTTTGTCCTTTTTTATATAAAAAAGGGAGGCTTTGAAGGGCATACCAAGAAGTAAGACACCAATTTGATTAAAACAATTGGTTTAGACAAGGCCATCAACTAACCAAAGTAGGATTGTAAATATTTAAAGTGTAATAGCTTATTCAAAAAAAAAAAAAAAAGGAAAAGACTTACCCAGCTCAGCCCTCACCACCGTTTCACGCTTCCTAAATAATAGACGAATAACATTGCGCCTGTCATTCAACCGCGTCACTGTCGGTAATCCCTATTTTTCCTCCACTCCATTTTTTCTTCTCTCTTTCGAATCATATTTAAGAAAATTATAAGCAAAATGTCTCATTTCAAGCAACTACAGATCTGTTAACTTTGATCCTATTTAGATATTTTTCCAATCAAAAAATTTTCCTTTTTAATTTCCATCTTCACGTCAACAGATTAAGGTCAGTTTTTTTTATTCCTTTATTTTTCTTTGATTTTCTGAGCTTGTTCTTATGCTGTGATGCACTTTGAGACCTTAATCTCTACATACATGTGGATTACAGACGTTTGTTTGCTTTTGTTTTCAATAGGGCGTTTACATTTCTGTGTATTGTGGGTTCTGGTTGGTTATAGATCTGATTGTTGGATTTTTGATGTGCATGTCTTGTCTTGGTGCTGTGAAATCGTAGTTTGATCATTTCAGATCTTGTGTCGTTCTTTGGTTTTGATTAAGTGGATAGATATGCTGGATAGGGGCTTGTTATGGGCATCTGGGTTCTTTATAAAGATGGTGAAATTTAGTTTTTTATGGATTTTCCAAGTTTTCTTGATAATTTGCTTACTTGGGTTTTTATGTTTATGTATGTCTAAACGTACATAGGCTTGTGGTGTGGTGGGGTTTGGCTCATTTGTTGTAACAATTTGAGGAGGGAAATAAGCTTAAATGGTGGATTTGGTTGGGAAATGGAAATCTTGTGTTTCATGAGCTTGGATTCAATGACGTATGCAATTGATTTTTTGGGTTTTTCTTTTAAAGTATAACCACTTTGCAAGATGTGTTAATATTTGGTTCTAGCTTTCGTGCTTTTCGGATGGTAAGGGGTAGAGCATAAATGTAATGAAATGTCCATGTATTGGCTTTATATTGTGATGGTTACACAGCTTTTCCTTAAAATATGCAGGATTGTAAGACCTGAATCAAATGGATGGAGGTGGAGGGGAGAGTGCCTCAGTGGCTTCACCTGTAGCTCAATGGGGACATGATGCTTGGAGGATGTATCAGTACTATCTGGATAAGACCACACCTCATACGCTCTACAGGTGGATTGGGACCCTTGTTGTCATGGCTATTTACTCTATGCGGGTTTACTATGTTCAGGGGTTTTACATCATTTCATATGGACTTGGGATCTATATGCTTAACTTGTTCATTGGATTTTTGTCACCTCTGGTTGATCCTGAAATTGAAGCTTCAAATGGCTCTCTTCTGCCTACCAAGGGTTCTGATGAGTTCAAGCCATTCATTCGCCGACTTCCGGAATTCAAGTTCTGGTGAGGAAATATTTTCTCTTCTCTCTTTTTGTTTCTTGTCCTGTTGGTTGAGTCCTTCACATACAACTTCGCTTTACTCGTTGCTGTATGATTTAGCTTTCCTGTATATATGTACAATGTGTTCACCAAATCAATCTTTCATGATGCTGGATAATATTGGAGGGAAGTATAACTGCAGTCATAGACCAAATTTTCTATAGACATTTAGACAGATTTGGTAAATTAATCTTCAAAATTTGTACATGCAGACTTATTTTTCAGACTTGAGCTAATTGTTGATGTTGCATGCTATATGCATCATTATAAATGTAAAGTTTCACATAAAATTTAAGCATGGTAAATACCACGGGGCGTATGTTCTACATCTAATTGGAAACACCAGCAGAAGATAAATCCTTGTAGCCTGCTCACCTATATTATGTCGAGAAAAATGGTCAGAACCAGTACATGATGTTTCTAATTGATTTCGTGATGATTTACAATGCATTTGAGAATAAATAATTGGGATTGGAAGTGTTAGCAGTTAGGTCCATTGAGATTCTTATCTTAGATGACTCCCTAACTGCTTGAGGTTGATTTCAAGAATTAACTGTCCAGTTTTGTGCTCCAGAATGAATCCCTTTTCTTTGCTACTTGTTTATGTTTCCAGGTATTCCTTCACAAAGGCATTCTGCATATCATTTCTGATGACTTTCTTTTCCATATTTGACGTTCCTGTGTTTTGGCCCATACTGCTCGTCTATTGGATTGTTCTCTTTTCCCTTACCATGAGGCGCCAAATTGCGCACATGATCAAATACAAGTATGTCCCATTCAGCATAGGGAAGCAGGTGAGTTTCAGTTATCTTTTAGCAATCTCCCTCTGTTACTGAAAGAACTTAATTTAGTAGAATTTGAGGTTGTGTTAGACAAACTTATATTTCCTTTGTCTTCCACAGAAATATGGTGGTAAGAATTCTGCTGCGAGTAGCGGTAATTCCCGTGCAGACTAAAGCTTGGTTGGTTGGTTTATAGGCACTTTTAGAAGAGGAACAGATGGGCAGAGAACTGAAGATTCATGACTGTGTTTTTATTATTTAGAGAAACACATTGATTATACTCTGGATTTGAATGTGCTCTTAACCACACTACCTAAGAGAATTAGCTGTACTTTGCAATGAAAATGATACGACGAGGTCTGATGTTTGGACAAGTAAAACTTTCTTGTTTGTACATTTATCCAGATGATTCAGTCAAGGTCTGAATATGGTATCCAAATTTTTTACCCCCAAAAGCGGTGTCTGCCATTGTCATTCATGAGAAGACATGAAGGATTGTTGTTTCTGGCATTTCGTGTTAACATCACGATTTTCTCTTTGAAGGAACTGAAGAATATAGTTTAGTTTCCTTACAGGTTCACCTTTTTAATTAGTTTATAAGAAACAATATTAGTGTGTATTATAATACATTCTGCTTCAGGGATGACAGGGTTTGACTAGGCTCTGGCTCGGAAACTTGACTAGTTATAATAAATTAGTTCGGATATAATTTGATCTGGTCTAACTTAAATTTAACATGCCAAGTTACATTTGATCAATTCAAGTTTAGATTTAGGTTCATACAATCAGGCTCGAGTTTGAGATTTAGGGAGCTCGAGTTCGACTCTGGCCATCACTAATCTTTTTACTCCTTTTTATAATTTATAAATTCAAGTTTTCTAAATTTGAGCTTGGTCTAAAATTTTAAAAAGAATCTAAAGTTCATTTTTTATGAGACTCAGCACATGCATTTCAAGCATTGCTTTGTTAGGATTAAATCTATGGAATCAGAATGAACCAAGAAAATTTTATTGACTTGAAATTCATACAATTAATCGGTTCTGTCCTCCTTTTTGAACCTCCTCTCTTTGTACATTTGAAGAAATTTCAGAAGCTCAAAGTGAGATCCTAACATGGAGGAAGATCCTTAGGAGGAGGTAAGATTGTTTGATCTGGGTCATTTCCATTCTCAACAACAAATGCAGTTTTCAGACCCCAGCCTGTATGTAGCTCCAGGTGACAATGCAAAAACCAAACCCCTGAAGGATGATTAAAAAAAAAAAAAGTAATGGTTATGCATATAAAAGAATCAAGAGTTAATCAGTTTTCAGTCTAGTTCATACCTGGATTATCTGCCCTGAACCTTATAGCAGTCCACCCTCCAGTCGGCACTCCGACAGTATTTCTTTCTGGAGGATCAACTAAGTTAAACTTTGCAGGGTCTTTTTCAGGATCAAAGTTCCCAATTCCAGTTCCAACAACGAAGAAGTTGTAACCATGAAGATGAAAGGGGTGTGACTCAACTGTTAGAAGATTAGTGTCCTGAAGTACCAATTCCACTGTTGAATTGTAAGCAATCTTACTGAGCCTAGTGCCTAACGTGGTACCAAGATTTGCAGTAAGTGGTGCACCAGTGTAATTGAATGGTGTTGGAGGGTTATCAGGAAAATCTGTTCTGAAAACTCCATTGATGTTGAAGTAATGAGCTTGAAGGAGGCCAATTTTAGGCATGACAAAGGTGATGTTGTTGAGTGAAGCAGTAAGTTTTGTTCCATTTAAGCAGGTTAGACATGGGTTTATTCCCAAACCAATTGTGTACAGAAGATGTCTGTCTACTCTGAGAGGTACATTTGCAGGAAACTGAGGAGAGTTCAGGCTTCTGAGCTTGGAATTGTAATCAAGTGCAAAAGCAGTGTCATTAGGTGCTGGTAGTTGAGGAAGGATAGGGAGGACAGTGTTTGGGATGGCTTTATATTGCAGAATGCCTGTGGCAGTTTTGTTGTCTATGGAGATTGCAGCATCCATGAAAGGCCTGGAAGCCATGAAATACTTGCCAGGTGCTTGTGTTGCTCGAACAAGAACGTTTGTGGTTTGGCCTGGTGCAATTAGGATTGCGTTAGTTGAAAAGGGTTTTGTGTAAACTGCATCAATTTCTACCACAGTCAAGTTATGGCCTGTAATGGCGAAGAAAAGCTCGTCGTTGAGTGCAGCATTGATGATTCTCAACAGGTATGTCTTTCCTTGCTCAACCTCCATGGCAAATGTATCTGTAAGGAACACATTTCCACTTGTTCATGTTATTAGGAATAACAGGTACCTGACGATTAACAAGTTCCTAAATAGAAACTTCATTAATCATATTTAAAACAGCTAATTAAGGAACCAAAAGAAAAAGAAAATCCAAGTAAGAACTGACGTTTCTCTGAACAAGGGAAGAGCGGTCCTGGTTTTCCATTGATGGTATGAGCATCAGATGCATTTGGCGGCAATCCCAGCTTGTTCCCTTGTTTCTCTATCTCTTCAACATCAAAGTTCCACCATTCTCCTGCATCATTTTCCAGGAATTTAAACTCAACCTCTTGCTTTCAGTTCAAATTAATAGATAATAAATTGTTTCTGTATGTCCTGAATGTATTGTAATTGAATGATTAAAAAATTCAACTGGTTCAATCATAAAAATTTTAAATAGACTAATTTTTCGGTTCAGATTTTAACTTTTTAGTTGTATTTATTTTAATAAATCTTGTAGTTAAAATCTATCATTTTATTAATTAATCGGTCGATTTTTAAAATTAATTAATTTTTATAAACTAAAATAAATTAATTAATTTTTATTTAATAATTTTCTTTTTTAATTAAACTTTAAAATCTTCAATATGTAAGGATAATTTCTTTCAAACATAATTTAAATTCTTTAATTTTATTCAATCTTTAACCTATTATATGACAATCTAATATCCATTAAACTTTTTAAATCTTAAACCTCTTATCTCACCGGTTGAACTTTTAGTTTAATTTTTAAAACATTAATTATTACACTTATTTATATAACTAATTAACGCAATAAGAAATTAAATAAAAAAATTAGCAAGAATAAAAAAATACATAGACTTCTCCAAACTTTTAAAAATTTTCTTAATCTTTAAAATCTCTTTTAAAAAATTAGTTTGTAGTTTTCATTTTTTATAAAAACTCTTTTCTTATATTACAATGAAACATATGCAATATGAACATTAGATGTATACAAATCAAATATAACTAATATGAGTGCTCAACCTGGAATAATTAAATTTAACTTAAATTAATAATTTGAGATAATGATAATAAATTATTAGTTTATGTCATATTTAATTTATCCAATTCAAGTTTGAGCTCAATTGAATCACGATATATAAAAAACATTATATTGATACAAGTATAAAATTTTCATATCGTCTTACAAAATAAGTGTTTTTTTAATTGAAAACTATAAATAGTTTTAAAAAATTAAAGATTAACTGTTTTTGATCAAGTAAATCTATTGACTTTAAAAAGAATGATGAATAATTAGGGCTTAAATATATTTTCATTAATTATAATACATATTTTCATTATCACTTCCAAAAACTTAGAATTCCACAAAACCCATGTTCTTAAAGTCTTACCTAGAATCACAATCTCTTCCCTGTCCGGCTGAGGAAAAGGAAATGGAGTCCCTTGCTTAGGCATTATAACTATAGCTCCGTAAACAGTAGCTCTTAGCCACAAGATGTGTGCATGCCACCACAGTGTTCCTCTTTGACCTGTTACGTTAAAATCATATGCATAACTCTTCCCTGTCTGGATTGGACATTGTGTTATATAAGCTGGTCCATCTGCCCAGCCATTACGATATTGTTTCAATCCATGCCTGTCATAAAAACAAAAAAACAAGAGATTTCAGGTCAAAATCATACACAATCTTCACAAACAACCAAGCCTACCAGTGAATCGACATGTTGTATTGTGCATGGTTTGTGACATTGATCAGAACTCTGTCTCCTTCTCTGACATATACTGTTGGTCCTGGAAACCTTCCGTTTACTGTCACAATAGGCTTGGAATGACACAACCTGCTAATGTTTTTCACCCGAACCTGGCAAAAGAGCAGTAAACAGTTCCACCAGTTTAAGCAAGACCACACAAATGTTAACATTCGAAAACACATCATTCATGGAACACGTACATCGAATTGGTATATCTTGACGTCAGCTTTAGCAGGAACAGAAACAGAAACAAACCCAAGTAAGCAAAGGATGAGAAAGGAAAAACCCAAGTAAGGTTTTCGGGTTACTGCCATGGTTGGTGCAATATGTTTATTTGGTTGTATAAGAGACTGAGGTAGTCAAAAGTGGATTAATGTTTGTTTTTATAGTGCTTGAAATAGCTTAATCAGTTTGTTAAAGGAAGTTGGAGAGCGGTGGGTGTTAGATTGGGTAGGTATTTGGGGTGCATAACCAAAACTTGTAAGCAAGATACTGAGAGTGACCTGAAAAAGGTATCAATTCAGCTTGAATGAGAGATAAGAACCGCTAAGTAATATACTCAGGAACGTGTTCAAGAAATTAAAGAATACGAGCATGAGGGCTACGTGAGGGATTCCAGATCTTCTGTCCAATTTTTACGGTGTCTTATTGTGTCCAATAAATCTTAGTCATTTATTTATGCAGGCTCCACGTTTATTTATGTGGAGCCCACGCGGGACCTACATAAATGAATGGCTGAGATTCACTAGACACAATAAGACACCATAAAACTGGACAGAGGATCTTGTTCCTACGTGAGGCCTAACATGGCTTCCCTAAACCGAAACTTTACGGTCAAGGAAAAGAGACAAACGTTTGATTCGGGTTGATTAATGAAATAGAATAAAATAATATTATTCTAATTTATAAAGAAATAGAATGAGATGAGATAGAAGACAAGAGTTTCATATTACATCTCATTTCATCGTAAATAGTAAAAATAAAAAAGCTTCTGATTTAGTAAGTTTAAGATGAAATGTAAAATGATAAACAACTTTACACTATATTATATTATAAACCCTTCATTCAAATGATATTTCACTATATTATATTATAAGTCATTTCATCTCTCCCAAACAACAATTTTATAATATTACATATGTTTACGTTCCCTTCCATTATAAATCATTTCATTTCATTATATTCCATTTCATTTTATTAAAAACTTTACATCCAACTAAACATAACCTTAAGGTTAACAAATTTAACTCAAGTCGGTTGGACTAGCTCGAGTCAAGTCCAACCGATGCAGTTTTAATTTAATAGACTAAAATGGTACTATTTTAGTTTATAATCTAACAAATGTATATTATTTTAATGAAATAAATTAAAATAATGTCTTTTAATATTAATGTCGTTTGATTTAATTTATTGTCAATTAAATGTGACTAATATTGATTAAAAAATTAAAAGAGATAAGGATTAGGTAGCTTAAACATGACAAGAGACACTATGATCTTCCAGTATGAAGGTGTGAGAAGAATGTACTTAAAAATTATATAAAAAAATGAAGGCTTAAAAAGAATTAAAAAGAAATAATAAAAAATGATATAATTTTGTTGAAATTTAGCAGTGACATGACACTTAATAGAAAACTTTACTATGCTATGATATAGATAAATGATTTCATATAAAGAAGTCATTCTCATTCTTTCAGTCTTTTGAACATTTTTTTAAGTTTTATGTCTTGTATTTAATTTAAACTTTTAGTAAGTAGTACTTTTCTTCTAATATTTAGCCTATGTATTTTCTTTCTTAGCCTAAATATTTACTTGTAATGGGTTATTTGATTTTTTTGTATTTTTCTTTTTATTTATATATTTATTTACTTGTTTTATCTTTATTTTTACCCTTTACCTTATTTTATATTTATTGTATTATTTATACATATATCATCAAAGTTGTTGTCATCGTCATCCTATATGGTATTTTATTTTTAGTTTATTTTTACTAATTTTATTTTATTATTTTAATATGTATGTGCATATATTTATATTTTTTTTATGTAAGTCTATAAAAAACAATCTCTTTACGAATTAGAAGTAAGGTTATATATTATTAAATTTCTTCAGATTTTATATACAAACAAGACTTTTACTGAGTTGTTGTTGTGGTGGTTAATTAATGTTGACAAATCCAACTCAAATTACTTCGATAAAATGACACTATTTTAATTTAATTGATTAAAATAATGTTGATTTTATTCTATAATTAAAACTAGATATTGATTTAATGAATTAAATTAAAACACCGTCATTTAATATTAGTCCAAATTGATGAAACTCGACTCTATCCATTGCAATCTCATTTTTACTCTACCTTTTGTTATAGTGTTTCATATTGCCTAGATACGAATATGTTAAAGGGTTTATAAGTGGTAAGGATCAATTATTCAAAAAACTAGTGTTAGTTATTTGGACAATAGTTGACCCAAGCTCAATTCTTGATAGTGGACTCTACACTCTACCCATATTAAAAATTCAACATGATATCAGAGAAGGTTTGGCCCGGATTATTAATTTCCCGGTTGTCCGTCTGGATGTTCATTCCCAGCGGCCCGGTCTGGTTTTCACTGCGTATATTTCAAGTGACAACTAGATGTTTAGCCCCAGTTGCACTTGAGGGGGAGTGTTAGAGTGTCCCATATTGCCTAGACATGAATATGTTAAAGAGTTTATAAGTAGTAAGGGTCAACTATCCAAACAACTAATTCTAATTATTTGGACAATAGTTGATCCAAGCTCAATTCTTAATAATAGACTCTACAATTTACCCATATTAAAAATTCAACACCTTTTAATCCGTGTGCTCTCTCTTTTGCATGGGAAGTGTCATTCGGAACCTTAGACGAGAGGTCATCTCGGCTTGAGATCCTCTGTCCCCATTTTGGTGTACCTATTATGTTCCCTTCAATTCAAGCCATTCATTTATGTGGATCTCACATAAATAAATGGCTTGAATTAAGTGGAACAGAATAGGTCCACAAAAGTGGGTAAAGAAGATCTGCCCCCGTCTTAGAACGTTGCTTCTAAGCTTTTAGTGCTTTTCACTTGGAATTTGTGGGACTACACAGTACGTAGCTTTAAGCACAGTATGTTACCGCTTTGATTTTACATATATAGGAATGTTTGGCTTTATCAGTTATTTTTTTAACTTACTGACTAAAAGTTAATTATTTTTTATCATCTTAAAAAATTATTGATGTGTTTAATAAATAACTTATTAGTTAGCTTATTTAATCTCAATAAGTTGATTTCTAAAAATTTTATAAGAGGAGCTTTTGAAATTAGCTGTTTGCCTAATGAAAGTAATGCCTTCCACTTTACTCTCTACTTTTATTCTGTGTATTTTCAAAGTTAGTTTTTTTTAATCGTAAAATTATATCGTAAAGTTTGAAAGAATATAATAAAGAGGTTAATTAAACTTTTTAATCTTTATTTAATTTTATAATATTAGTTTACATTT
>JANITX010000211.1:74241145-74253836 GCA_027564395.1 Erythroxylum ulei | reverse complement strand
TCACAAACATGTAAAGTTATTGTGACCATATAGTTTTGTCACAAATTTCACAAGTTTTAGTGTCAGTATTTGTGTCACAAAAGTGTTGCATAATTGTGACCATATCTTAAATTAGTCACTATTTCATTAGTGACGGAGGTATTTGTGACGGTAGGTGACGACTTTAAAAATTAGACACTATTAATAATAGTGACTAATATTACTGCTTTTAGTGACAACTTTTACTTTTACTAAAAATATAATTTTTTGTAGTGTTTGTATATTGCTTAATATACTTTAAATAATATTTATATGTATAAATAATATTTATTACAAAATAAAATATATTTAAAATTAAAAAGAAAATTTTATTTTTATATTGCTAAATTATATGAAGCTCATTCAAAAAATTTCTTTTTTAAATGACAGTCAATTAGTTAACTGATTTCTTCAAAAAAAATTTATCAGAAAATATCTAAAAAAATTTCTACTAATAAAAACTCTAGTGATATAAACTCAATCAAACAAAAGCTTAGTTATGAATCGTAATTTTAGTTATAAGTTCTCTGAGTATTAAACAAACTGATTTGGATTAGACTGCGATAATCTTTCGATCTTAAATGTAGCCGAAATTTAGTTAACCCCAATTTGAAACTTCCAACTTTTAATCGTACTTAATCAAGTTAGGCCAAATTGTCAACCCTACCATATATATGTACTTGATACATGATCGATCATTTCCATGGGAGTTTTCTCGAGGAATCCCTTTTTTACTTTTTCTTTTTTGGTTGGTGATGTTTGCTTTTCAAGACGAACACGGTTATCATGAGGCCATTGACCATATGCATTGATTCACAAATTAGTCATATGTGACACAGGACAAATCGCGTAATAATATTTAAAAAAACTCAAGAAGTTCATATCAAATTGATAATATTAAATTCGAGTCATATAAAATTCCGGAAATTATGATAAAAATGCTTACTTATTCAATAAATATACTGAATACAACAGAATTGCGTTATATTCAAAATAAAAATTTATTTCCACAAATATGTAAAATATTTTTTTCATCAATGGTTAGAAAATTTCAGGAAATTTATATAACAAAGATCGAACAAGAGACCCAATTATTAAATTGTGATGATAAGCTTTTGGAGAGCCAGAGAGATACCATTAGAGGTACACTTTATAAATGGTCTTTGGTCACTATAATGACATTCATTGAAAGCTAAAAGGCAAATCATATAAAACAGTTCCTGTGAGATACTTGATTATTTATCTTAGCTCCTGTATTTTTAATTCGGTTACTTTAGTTCCTGTGTTTTTTAATTTCATTCAAGATACCCCAATTGGGTATTTTCGGACAAATTTACCTTTAGATTATTGAAATACATTTTTTTTAATCTCTTGATTCCAAAGGCAAATTTGTCCGAAAATACCCAATTGAGGTATCTTGAATGAGAATAAAAAACACAGGGACTAAGGTGAACGAATTAAAAACATAAGGACTAAGATGAATAATTAAGTATATCACAGAGGCTCTTTTATAAGATTTGCCAAGCTAAAAAGATTGAAAATTTAGTGACTGCAATATGTTGGATCAGGGTTAGACTTGAAAAGACCCGAGACCCACATTCTGAGCTAAAGTTTGACCTTAGATTAAGTTCGAGTTTGTTAATTTAAATTTTAAAAATGACAGTATTTAAATTTAATATATTCAGACTTAAGACTAAATTAGGTTAGATATTTTGTATTTTAAAGCAAACTACGTGTATTATTTATAACTAACACACAAATTGCGCCATGTGCCTACTAATTTAAAAGTTATAAATTCAAGTTATGGTAAAAATGATTTAGTTTTAGTAATTTAAAGAGATGATTGATTAAGAGCAAAGATACACTAAAATTTACAAGTATTAATTATATTGAATTTACCACTAATTTGTTAAATAAATCATAATTTATAAATTATTATTAAAAAAGTAGAAAGCATGATGAATGAGATTAAATTTTTAAAAATTTATTAAAAAAATTCGATAAATTTTCCAAAAAAAATTGTCATTAGGCCTACTAGTGTTGGACCTAAGGTTTATTTAAGATGAATTTAAGTAATTTGGGCTTTTTAGTGTAGCAAACATGGATTACTTGAAGGCTTATAGGACTTAATGGGTTACTGTGCCTCGTGCGTTTGAAATTGGGCTTGTTGTTAACATGGTTGGCGGTGATGGGTAGTCCAATAATGGGCATTCACATTCTATGAAATATATGTTTTTTTTTATTTTTCATAGAAAATTTCCTCTTTAGTTTATTTTTTACTCTAAAATTAAAATTTTACTTATTTTATTTAAAATTCAACTTGATGTATTTACCATCAGAGTATTGTAATTATATTGGTTGCTAATTAAGGGAATGTTTGGTGGTATTTGTTTAATTGTTGGTGTCATACTTTTATTATTGATAATAATTAAATATCAGACAAAATTTAAATACTAAATTAATTAATTATATTTTAATTTCTTATACAATATTTGTTGACAAAATATTAGTGAACATGTATTACATTTTATTAAAATTAAGAATTAATATGTGAAATTTTATTTATAAATTAATATCTATTTTAACTATAAAACTAATCTTTATTTGAAATTTCTGTATTTAAGATATTTTAAAATTAAAATATTTTTATTAGATTAAAATTAAAATTAATTAAACAATTAAATTATATCAATCACTTTTTTATTATTTGATAATATTCAATAACTAAATGTCATATATTCAGTTGATGGTAAATTAAATTATAAAAAACGAGAACAAATTTTAATAGTTTTAATAAATTATAAAAACTGAAAAATTAAAAATAAAACAGAAATCATAAAATAAAAAACATATTTTCTTAAATTTTATAATAAAAACAAAAAAAGAAAATTAGAAACAAAGAGATCCTAATAAAATCATTTTGTAACACTTATTTCCCAAACTTCCAACTAGATTTTGATTCCTAAAACCATACCATAGCCTATGGCTTAACTCAAACTCAATCCACAAGTGTATTGTTAACTAGTGGGCTCCTTTTTTTTTTTTTGGTATATAGTAAAAGCTCATATACGATTCCTTTTGGTTGGTACTCGAGAAATGAACACATCTAAACAATTTATCATCAACACAGCCTAAGGAAACACTTTCTTTCTTTACGAATCCAAAGCTTTATTCTTTCAATATTTTCAAGATCTTGGCTTTCTAAAGCAAGATTGCATGGACTCAGACTTCATACACCTTTGACAAGTCAAATTCGTTTCTATCTTCAAAAGTTTAAATGAAAGAACTATTAAAAAGGAGGATGTTCTTCACTTTTATAGAAACACCAAGTGTGTGTGTGTGGAGCTAGATCCTTGAAAAAGCAGCAATAATAATGATGAGCCAAGCTATGGACATTTCATAAATGAACATTCCAAGCTGTTAGGAAGGACCACCAAATGTTGGAAAATGAATCTTCAACATTTTGCAAAATAAGAAGTACCATTTCAAAATGTTGGAATGTGCATAGATAAAGGACCACTCTATATTGCCATTACTACCATGGAAAGTTAGGTTGGTAGTTACTCTTCTCTCTTTGGTTAGTATAAACCACTATTTCTTAGGGTTGGCAAGAATTTATTTTGATCGGGACAACTCGAAATCTGACCTCTAACCAATTTAAGGTATTATGTATCAAAATTTCAAAGATGATAGATTCTAAAGTGTCATAATTTTTTGATTTTTTTTCAATTTATGGATATTTGATATGAAGTATGGGTTGATGCTTATATATCCATTAAGTTTTTATAGGGATGCGTATATATCATTGTTAAAGGTGACTATAATCATATTAGCAAAATACTAACAAAATTATCATTTTAAATTGAATTGCTAATGTTTTAAAAAATTAGTCATTTAATTAAAAATTTTAAAAAGTTTAGGACTAAATTAAAAAAGTTAAAAAAAAGGTAATTTAAAATATGATATTCTAAATTTTAATAAAATTACGTTATTTGATCAATTTAATCTTCAATTATTAAACAAAACAATATTATTTTATTTGAACCGAAATGCTATTTAATTTTATTCCTTCCGTAGTTCTTAGGAATTCAGAAATGCTTGTAGATTTTAATTGTAGCTGTCTTTAAAAGCGACCTTTGTGGTCCAATTTAGATCTCAGAAAAACAGATATTATATGATTGTTGTGTGTAGAAGATTTTGGGTTAGGCTTGGCTCCAAGATAGAATAGGACCCATGATGATACAAGAAAGCAATTGCCTAACCCCACCACAAAATTATCCCAATTTCTACTAATCATATGATAGTCACTATCAACTAGTCTACACTTCCGATTTGTCAATACGATTAGTCACTTTTTTACCTTCAAGCTTGACCCAAAATTTTATAATCAAATTTAAGTATTGATTTGAAGTTGGATTAAATTTGAGGATTTTGATTTGAGTTTCAGATCGTTTGAGTTTTAGCCAAGAATGTCTAAATATATTTTTATTTTTAAAAATAATAAAAAAATCATTTTAGTTTAAAATTTTAAATTTTAGACTTCGAGCTCTAATTTGACTAAAATTTTATAAAAAAAGATATAAATTTTACTAAAATTCAATCAACTCGAATCGAGCGGGATAATTTTTATCATTTCTACAAGATGTCCCTTGTAATTATGAATCTAAACATCAGATTATGGTAGTAAAAACCTGAAGCCATTCTAAAATTTGGTTAACTCGAGAAGACCTATTAACTTCAAACTAGGTAGATAATTAGCCATTCCTACTTTTGAGCTGTCCCTTGTAACTATGGCTATGAACATTAGATTACGGTACTAACAACATCCCGGGATTTCCTTTTCTTGCCAATGTTAGTAGACAACTTGCTAAAAGGAATGCCAATCATTTGCTTGCTTCAGTTTTGATTTGAACCAGATCTGTTAACTTAGCGTTTAGGACATTAACTTAGCGTTTAGTACTAACAACATCTTAGTCACAATTCGTCAGACAGAAAACTGCCGAAAGTCATGATAAAGTTAGTTTCTCATTCAAGAACTTGAGAGAACGATTAGTTTCTCGTTCAAGAACTTGAGAGAACGATATATCAATGCTTAAATTGCATGTGGTTCAAGTCACTTCATGGTAGTAATGGCAGGTGGACCGAATCCGGACTAGCTTAAATGATCCAACCATCACTTTAAAACAATACCATTTTGAAAAATTTAGCTAAAACAACATTGTTTTTGTATGGTTTGAACGATTTTAGGTTCAGATTTGAGCTATGTGTTCAAGCACGATAGAGTTTTGAATTTTGTTTAGGCTATGCCCTAGCCGAGCTCGACTTAGTTTAACCCATTGTCATATTTACTTCGTACTCTCTTAATCTTATTCATTCCTATTCATTTGTTCCGGTGTGATTTGAAGTTATTGAGACTTTTTTTTTTACAGGGATAACAAATTATACATTTCCTAATCTTTTAGATTTTTTTTAATTTAATACTAAACTTTTTAAATGTTTCAATTAGGACCTTAGATTTTTAAAATTTAAGATCCTAACAATGTTATTTTAGAATGAGTCAAACAAACTCGAACTAAACTCAAACTCAATAATTTGAACTTGACGATGTTCGAGTGAATCTCAAGCTAGCCTATCCCATTGTCATGTCTAATGTTAACAAATGATATCGAAGCTTTTGTAATGAATCAAGCCATGTGGAGCAGAATATTGCAGTACAGTTCCAGCTGAGTGATAACACACCATGAAAAGAATTGTCTGCCGACACATATCTCCTATGAGAATTTGCAATTTATCTATGAAATTTCTTTATCACCCCGGCAATTGGTCATTGGCATGGACCAGTTAATCTTTCTCTTTATTCTTTAGTCCTTTTAAGATGGTGACTCAACACTCAAATATGGTTCAGATATACTCATGCTTTTCTTTATTTTTTATTTTGTTAAATTCTAATGTTTTGAAAAATAGATTGAGAGTTAAATCAGTAATTCAATAAATTTAAGGTTTAAAAGATTCAATCGATATCAGACCGTCCTAAAACCGGTTAAAGATTGAATAAAATTAAAAAATTTGAAATATAATTGAAGAAAATTATTCTTACACATCAAAGAATTTAAAGTTTAATTGAAAATGAAAACTAATTGATTTATTTTTAGTTATTAAAATTGATTAATTTATAAAATTGACTGATGAATTAATAAAGTAGTTAGTTTTTAAAAGTAAAGATTATTAAATTAAATCAAATCAAAAAATTAAAAAAATGAATTAAAGAGTCAATGGTTCAAAATTATCACAGTTGAACCAATTGGCTTGTTTAATCATTATTAAATTCTAAATTCGCTAAGATCTTATGTAGTGCAACATTGTTTTTATTTCAATTTTATATTTTAAAAATTGTCAATTACTCTTCTATAATATAATTTAGTTATCGCACAATTATAACCAAGTAATTATGCTTTTCTTCATCAAATAAAAGATCTAACATTCTATAGTTCTTCCTGCAAATTGCATTAAAAGAGTGGCCCTTGTTTCGTTTCGTCACCTGAATCCAATCTCTGAGGAATCTGACTCGTTTACATGGCAAAGAAAAAGGTGGAAAAAGAGGTTCTTACTTGATTGCTGTTTTGGTTCACAGGTTTAGCATCTCTGCCTTTTCAATGTTCAATCTCAAGATTCTTGTAAAGACAGTAAATTAAAGTGTCTCAGGAAAGTGACAATTCAGAAGGTAAATACTAAATATCATTGGCAAGGATTGAAATGGTAAGAAACCTGACAATTTCCTGACAGATAAGTCTGAACAAAACACTGAAACCATCCTGTCAAATATCATGCTTACAGGGAAACTTTGTCGAGAAAAATACCTGAACCTGACATTTAATCTCAATCCTAATCCCATTTGGAAAACCTGAAGAACACCCTGAGCTGACTCTACGGTTACATGCATGAATCTAGCATCCAAAAACAACGTCATGCCAGAGAGCTAAAAAGCTTTTGGAAATTTGTTTCTAACCAACAACTACGAAAGTACGAAACTGTCATTCCAGAGAACTAACGCTCCAAATCCTCCTCCCTGTCTTCGCAGTTTGTAAGTTATCTTCTAAATTCTTGCTTCTTTTTCTTGTCATTAATTTTCCTGGAAAGTTATGATTAAGAAAAGAAGATAAAAAACACAAAAATGATCAACTTTTCTTTGAAACTGATTCCTTTTCTTCTCTGTCAGGACTTTGGACCTGTCAAATTTTGTGGTTTGAAATAGACTTGTCAGAGCTTGTGCCACCTCCTTTTAGCATCTGTATGGATTCTCCCAACTGGCTCCACTCAATTAGCTCAACCCACCACCTTCTCTTCCATTTATAAGCACTTCACTTCAGGCAGTTCATTCCATAGCAGAAACCTCAGTTTCAAGTTTCAACTAAGAACTGTTCTCATTTCTACTTTTCCGGCTATGTCGTCGTCTTGGACAGCAAAAGAGAACAAGCTGTTTGAAAAAGCTTTAGCTTTGTACGACAAGGATACACCAGATAGGTGGGCAAATATAGCCAAAGCTGTTGGTGGGAAATCAGCAGAAGAAGTGAAGAGACATTATGAACTGTTGATTGAAGATCTTAAGCATATTGAGTCTGGTCGTATTCCAATTCCAAATTACAGGTGCAGAAACTGAAGCTATCATTGCTCAAAAGAAGAAGAAAAGGTAACTTCAGTTCAGTTTTTTTTATAAAAAAATTTAAAACAGAACTCTAAACATTGCAATTCCATTGTTAAAGGGTATCAAACCAGAGTACCAGACAATACTTCATGCATGCATGGGATTTTAGTTCTATCTCAATTCCTTTATCTGATAAAAGTTTCCGCTACATTTATCACAGGTTTCTACTTGCAGATTCCATGGAGGAACCTGAAGCTGAGAGGCAACCATTATAAAACTATCCAATCGTCATCTCAAGTCAAATTTGTGAAAAATATGTATTGATATGTGAAGAAACCTCTGTCCCACTGTAATCTTTAATTGAAATCAGGATTCTCCGGTTATTCCTATAGCAACGCAACTTTCTATATATTCTCTGTAGTTCTTGTTATGTCCTTTTCTGCTTTTTCAGAGTTTTTTTTTTCCCTGATTCCTGTCATGGACTTGCCAGAGAAATGAAAAAGTAGACACGTTGTTACAGAGGATTTGGTTGAAAGTATTGATGTTGAGGAATTTGTTTAGAAACTATAACTAACACACGAGTAATAAAAGAATATTAAGAATTCTTAGAGGTTGGAAAACATAGCATTAAATATGATGAGAAGGTAAAAAGACTTAAACCAATTAATCATATTTTAATATCCTTACACAATAAATTTATAAAATTTGTGGAGAACACCGAGTCTAAATAATGATAAAAAATATAATCTAGGACTTACATTTATTCTATTGTAACATAAAAAATTTATTTATAACTTATATAAAAATAAATTCTAACAAATAGTACTATATTCTTACATTTTGAATAGGATAAAATGAAAAAATAATAAAAGAATATTAAGAATACTTAAATTTTGAGGACATATTTAATGTTTCTTATTCGTGAATCCTGGTATTATCACGTTTTTGAATATGTAACTTATGTTCTTATAGTAATTATCTTATTAAATTAGGAATGATATCCAATTCGAAGTTAACGGATTAAATTTTATTGATCAAACTTTAAGAATTAGATTGAGTTAAACAATTTTATTTTGTTCAATACTAACGAATTAATGGATCAGCAAAACTTAATTTTGATCTTGGGTATCAGCAAAACTTAATTTTGATCTTGGGTCCGATTAGGCAAAATGAACAAATACTGAATACTTTAAATTTTACATTTTGAATATGATAAAATGAACAAATAAAAATGAAAGAGCCAAATGCAAAGATTGAATACTTCGAAGTTAAACATGAGGAGTAGCATAAAATAAGTTGAAGATACGATCAAAGATCATTGTTGCTTGAGGTCATCATAATTATAAAAGGAGTCGAGAATTTTCTTGAGGCAACTATTGTAGACAAAGGGTCGGTCTAATTGAACTAAGTGTCCTGCCTTCTCTATAGCATCCAACGTTGCTTTCCCTTCTAGCTGCCTGCAACCATAGTTCCATTTATAACTCAGTTGTAAACGATAGAGAAAATAAGACCAGACAATAAAAACGTGGACTTGTGCTTAAGGTAATAATTAAAAAAATCTAACTGGTTTTATCGGTTTAACTGTGAAAACTTTAAATCGATTGACTTTTCGATTTAGTTTTTAATTTTTTGGTTCAATTTATTTTAATAACACTTATAATAAAAATTGACTAATTTATTAATTAATAAATTGATTATTTTTTATAGATAAAAATTAATCAATTCATTTATATTTAATAATCTCCTATTTTAATTAAATTTCAAATTCTTTGATGATCATTTTCAAAATTTTTAATTTTATTCAATTTCCAACTGACTTTATGACGATATAATACCTATTGAACCTTTTAAACCTTGCACTTCTTCTTTTATCAGTTTAACTTTTGGTTCAATTTTTAAAATATTAACTTAAGGTTAACAAGGAATTGGATCAGGTTAGATTAGAGGTCAGTCTAGTCTGGTCCCACCCCCTATGCGAAGTATAAGCAATGAATTTGGTCGGGAAGGTTAGAGATAGACTTAAGTCCAAGTTTGGTCTAAAGTTTGATCAAGGTAGACTTAAGTTCGATAAGCTCAATCTCGTTACTTCAGATCATATATGACTAGTTAGGACAAAATTGCTAAACCTACTTGTATTAGAATTATATAGAAAAAGGTACGTGAATGGTGATTGGTGAACATTGATAAGTAAACCTTGCACTTCTTCTTTTATCAGTTTAACTTTTGGTTCAGTTTTTAAAATATTAACTTAAGGTTAACAAGGAATTGGATAAGGTTAGATTAGAGGACAGTCTAGTTCTGGTCCCACCCCCTATGCGAAGTATAAGCAATGCATTCGGTCGGGAAGGTTAGAGGTAGTCTATGTTTGATATGACCCTTTACGTAAGTCCAAGTTTGGTCTAAAGTTTGATCAAGGTAGACTTAAGTTCAATCAACTCAATCTCGTTACTTCAGATCATATATGACTAGTTATGACAAAATTGCTAAACCTACTTGTATTAGAATTATATAGAAAAAGGCATGTGGATGGTGATTAGTGAACATTGATAAGTAATATATTATAGATAATAAAAAATATTAATTTTATAAAATATAAAATTTTCATTAGTAATAATGATTAATATTATAAAATATAAACAATAACTATGTAATTAGTTTCCAATTATATAAACTAACAAGAGATCAAATAAATGAGTTGACGGAGGAGGAGTAGAGGCATACTCTTTCAAGTCGTGGGCTACTTCCATATTGAAAATTTTGTCTTCCTTTCCCATAAGAGATGAATTTTTTGCAATATACACATTCACAAGATATCAAAATCATGATTATGAGTTAAACTGTAATTACCATAATGAAATAAATTGTAACTTCAATATTAATTACTCGAGATTTTAAATTTTTATAAAATGAAAAAAATCTTAAAATTTTGGCAACAAATAAAAAATAATTTTCCAAGTAATTTCTATCATAAGCACTCTTAAGAAAAATGGTACGGAATATTTCCCATAAAAATTCCCATTTTTCAGGTTGAATTATTCAATAAAGTTCTTATTTCTACACTTGAAATAAAAAGCTAATTTATTACGAATCTTCGGTTCATCAGATTGTTTGTTCAATGTAGAAATGCATTAGAAAAAGTTTTAAAATAAAGAAATTAAAAGATTACTAATAAGTCTGTAAAATAAATTTTTTTAAAAATGGGAAAAGTCAACTCCAGCAAATTAGGCAAAGTTTGCTCTCTTTTTTTCATTGGTCTTAACATAAAAAGTGTCATTACTTCTAGTTCAACATGGCTCCAATGTAGGGATGGCAATAGCAGGTCCGAGCCCCGGTCGACCTTGGCTGTTGGCAGCTTGGACCTGAACTTGAGCTTGACTAGACCAGAGGCAGCCCAACTTAAGCCTGAGCTAGACTCGGCCTAACCCATTTTTTTTAAATTTTAAAATGTCAAGATGACGTCATTTTCAACACAATAATGTCGTTTTGCATGTAAGGATAAGGCCTCGAGCCAAAACCGGACAATCCGATACCAAATCTCGATTTTTAAGGACAACTGGGCTTGAGACTTGTCAACTCTGGCCTGATCCGTTGATTTCGGGCTTGGGCCCAGTTGCCAACTCTACTCCAATGCTAGTATCATCACAAGCAATATGACAAGAGACCAAACATAGTTATTGTTGTCAAATAAAGAAAATTTTATATATTTATTTTTTGTAGTATTATTATCAAACTCGAGTTATCCAGCTTTAGGTCGAATTTGACCTAAATAATCTAAACTTATTCGACAAAATGATATCATTTTTTTTAATCTAAATTCGAATTCAATTAAGCCAAACTCAATCTATATATTCAAGGGGTTAAGTCAGGTATACGTAGCTTAGACCCAACCCGAACTATTGTCATCTCAATTATTCATCACCGACTGCATAATCTTTTTCATATGATAACTACATGTGCTAGGCATCCTAAGAATAGCATGATTCTCATAGAAAATATTTTTAATAATGTTTTAATAAATTCATAATTTCTATCAGTGCATATTTTGTCAGTTTTTTACTAGGTCATTGTTGTTGTTATTGATACTAACCACTAAGATTGATAATTTGGAACTAATCTAACTTATAATTAATAGATCAAGCACTAGGTATCGAGCTTTAGGCCAAGTTTGGCTTGATCAAATCCAAACAATCTAAACTTCTTCAACAAAATGATATCATTTTTATCTAAATTCGAGCTTGATTGAGCCTAACTCAATCCACATATTTAAGAGTTTAGGCCAAGTATAGGTAATTCAGACCCAATCTGGACCATTGGCATCCTCGAACTAGATAATCTTTTTCATAAGGTAATTACATGTGTTGGGAATCCTAAGAATACCAAATCTTTTTAATAATGTTTTAAATAAATAATAATTTATCAATGCAGACTTTGTAGGTTTTAATTGGAAATCAAATTATATTAAGCCAAACTTTTAAAATACCTAAAATTACTCTTCCATATGCAAACTAAAGATGTGGAAGCAATTATAGAACCTAAGAATCTAAGGAGTGTAGTGAATTTTCTATTTTAACTTTCTTTTTTTCAGGCAAACAATTATAAGAAACAGAGCTAGTCAATGCTAAGCAAATCCCTAGGTTGCATTGACTCAGACCCATTACCAAACTTTCATGACTGACCTGTGAGAATTTACTGATCCCGAAGTCCTTGTCCCTCACCTGTAGTGCTTCAAGAAGTTCTGTGTTTTCCTCTTTATTCTTAGAAACCACCTGTCAAGAACAAAACTAAGAATACCTTGATCTACTGACACTGATTAAGCTATGATTAAAGAAACTTAATTACCTCTAAAATGTCCTTACGCATGAACTCAGGTGTCCATTGCCATCTGTAGGAAACTCCATTCGACAATTCTTTAACACCGCTAATGTTGTTTGGGATCAAAAATTCTGACCAGGATGAGAACCCAAGTCTTGCTAGACTAACACGAGAAATGGAATCTGTTAAAGCCATGACCGAGCAACTTATAACCATTGA
>JANITX010000211.1:74129187-74139220 GCA_027564395.1 Erythroxylum ulei | reverse complement strand
GGCATGGTTGATCCAAGCTCTATGCCTAAGTTTAAGTCTAATTGGGTTCGATTATTTTATATTTTTATAAAATTCAAAATGTTATCATTTTATGTAAAAATTTTGAGCTTAACCCTAATCCGAAACTCATTCAACTCTAGTCGAGCCGGTTAGTTTTGGATTTGATCGAACTAATAGAATCTTAAAATTAAGATGAAATTTCATAAAAAATTTTTAAGATTTTATAAAATTGAATTTTATTAATTTACAAATTTTATATTAAATTATTTTTCTTAACTACTTTCATTAGAATTAATCCACATTTCTAACTACCCAAACCGCATTGAGAATAAATGGGATTGTGAAATTAATGTTAGAAAAAGAAACAAATCAAATTTAATTTGAAAGAGAGAGTTTTCTATTTTTATTTTATTTATCAGGTGTATGAAAGAAAAAATATATTTCATATTTATACTTTCTAATGGATCTGAGCACTGGTAATTGAATCTAGTTCGACCCGGTTTGAAGTTGTTAGGGCAAATCTTATTTAACCAGATGTCAAGCTAAATTAGGATATCAAGAAGAGACTTGAGACTTAACTTGAAAGATTTGATTATCTGTTTAAAATGACATTATTTTAAAAAATTTATCCCAAATAATATTATTTTGGGCCAACCGCTTGGATATAGGCCACATTTTTACGAGGTTAATAATGAGTCCGACCCGACCCAATCTATTATCATATTTAATGAATCTAGTAAATCCAATTTAACAAAAGATTGATGTAATCTTAAAGCCCATAACTTGAAGAACATAATGAACCCATCAAAGTTGTTTTGGGCTGAAACTTTGAAACTTGCCCACCAAGTTAGAACACACTACAAGCTTAAATGGATTAAACTCGGTTCCCCCGTAACTAATTGCCAGTTAGGCTTCAGCCAAATTATTCCTGATTTTGATCGAGGTAAGGTTCGTAATTGGGTTCCAATTTTGTTTTTTCAGATATTTCGCCATTAATCTGGTGAGCTTATTTCAATTCAACGTCTTGTCGATTATGACCGGAACTTATTCACATTTTTTCACTTGATGTTTCATTGCGTTAACACTTTTGTTTAAATCGAACATGGGTTTTTGTTGGTTATTGGTTATGGTGCATGGATTCATTCGAGTATGGCGTTTACTGGCTTAGAGTATTTTTTGTGTAAATTATCTATCTTGACCATGTTTTTGAATTTGTTTCTGAAAAACATGGTGGGTTGTGATGTTTGTATGTGAATTTGAATCCAACTTTGCTTTTAAAGTTCTGGGTTGAGTGTTTCAAACAGGGAGTTAGCCTTTTTCCATATCCCATTTTCAGAACTTTGAGAATCTAGATTCTATAAATAGAGTGAATAATTTTACAGTGCACGTGTCTTGACCGTGTCGTTGAGTTTGTTTCAGAAAATATTGGTGGGTTGTGATTTGCTGCAAGTGATTATGGAATTGAATTTTTGCTTTTAAGGATCTGGTTTGAGGGTTTCAACAAGGGAGTTAGCTTTTGTCCTAACCCATATTCAGAACAGGAGAATCTAGAGTTTATAAAATAGAATCATTAATTTTACAGTGCTTGGCCATATTGTAGAATATGTTTCTGAAAGATTTGGTGGCTTGTGATTGTTGTAAGTGAAATCCAGTACTTCTTTGAAAGTTCTGAGTTGAGTCTTTAAACAAGGCTCTGGATTTTGTCCTATCCCCATATTCAGAAAATTGAGAAGTCAGAGTCTATAAATATAATTGAGTAATTCTACTTTTTTAAGAAGTTGGCTTGAGTTTTTTGGTTATATGGAAGTTGCTTAAATTTTCAGTTGTTATTACGACTTCTTGCCCATTTAAGTTTCTTTGCACAAGTGTTCCTTGGTTGACTGCAAATGCTTAGCTGAAAAGGAGAGGTGTGACACTATGGACAGGAACTTTTGTTTATACTCTTTTTCCTGATTTGGATGATTCCTGATGTTGTATAGACTACAATAATCAATTGTCGTATTGCTTTGATAACATTTTGTGAAACTTGATTCTGTTAAAAGCTTGGAAATATTGAAGATGGAAACACAGAAACCTCAGCAGGAGAAGCAGTTGCCTCCTGCTGTTACTTCATGTCGAAAGAAGAAGAGTGAGGAAGCAACATTTCTTGAGGACATAAAGGATCACATAGATGAATTCATCCATGCCTCCATGGATGAGCACAAGACTTGTTTCAAGAAGACCATTCAGAAGGTGAATTCCAAGTTCACCCTTGCTTTACTCATCATATGATTTATGAATATCGTTGTCTGGCCTAAGAGTTTGATTCATTTTCAGATGTTCGGAATGTCAAAAGTTGTTGCTGCAAAGAATGCAGAAACCAAGGAAGTTGAAAGTTCTCTTGCCCTCCGAACGGTGGTATCAAACCAGTAGCATTTACTCTGGTTTTGTCCATATCTACATAAAGAAAGTTCATGTAGTTCTGGTTCTGCAACAGTTTTAAATTTCAGGTAGCTTGAGTGAATTCAAATGGGAAAGAAGCTAAACTATGTTTTGAGTGGGATTTCACTTGAAAGGATCTTTAAATACAGATAAACGTGAGTTTTGTAGTTTAGCAATCAAATTAACTGGGAAAGAACTTTCGATTCTTTCCAACTGAATTAGGTGAAAGCATGCTCAAACCCTATGCCTTTGCAAGCTCCCTTGGTCCTGTGACTTGAAATAAACAAAGAGGACGTTTCACGAACGAGTTTCCAATCCAAGCCATCCCCAGCCAAGCCTAATGATTTTGATTGGATTTATCAATACAGATCAGACAGTGTTTGACTTTGACATGAACTTGTTGGACTTAAAAAGAGAAATGGGCCTATCTCAATTCCTTATCAACCAGTCCAAAACTCGATGGGCTTGAATTATGCCACTCTATTCCGAATTCAAGCCTGCTTTGATTGCCCAAAACGATATGGTTCTGGCAAAATCTTTTAAAATGACGTTTTACTATAAGAGTTTCGGCCATTTAAGTTCAACATCAAACCGTGTCTTAAATTCGAGCTTAGATTAAAATTTTAATCATTTTAAGCAACAACTTGGGTCGGATTTGTTTTTTTTTTTATGTCTAGTTTTTTGTACATTTATATTTTCAAAAAGGAAGAACCTGCATTTGTTATCTTTTTTGATACGCATTAGGTAAATTTTTGGATTAACACAATAGCTTGGAAACTATGCCAATCGGATATTTCACACTAGGCAAGTCTTATACGACAGACTCGATCGAGAGAACATAGATAAGGGGATTTGAACATAAGACTTTTTTCTCTCATGTCTCTCTAGTCCACCAACTCGACCACCATCTAAGGTTTTTTTTGTGCATTTGTAGTTTTAAAACATAGTTAATATTATTAAAATAAATGATAATTTTTAAAAATATTAAAATTAAACCGAAACGTAACCAATTTAACCCTTAAGTATAACTTTGATTCAAGACGAAGATTTATTATGTCATCAAATAGGTGGGAGGCAAGGCTTGGAGAGGCTTATGCTTGTCATACTATCTTGTAAGGAAGATGTTGAACAAATCAAGAAATCTTGAGAAATTTCTGAGCTTGGATTTTCTTATTCTTATACCATTAGGGGAATTCTTGTTATAATTAACCTAATTAGTAAACTAATCCACAGATCAAGAGCTGATTAGACCTGTAAACTTGCTCCTAATAATATTATAGCTCAAAAGCAGTACATGCAGCATGTATCCATCAAGTTGTTGTCTTTATGTTTATGAACACTAGGGCCATATATGTCCTCTCTGCAACACAAAAATCCACACTTTAAAAAACCAGCCAATAATCTTGGAGCCATGATCTGATGTGTCTCAAAAATGGGCACATTTTCCTCACTTGGAGGAGATTATTGCAACTACCTTAAAACGTTGGAGCATGAGACAAACAGTTGTCCTGTTGAGGATTCTAGTGTTCCATGTTATTAAGGGAATATATAGATTGTGGTGTTTTGGATTAGTCTGTAAGCAAGTTTTTGTAGAGAAAGTTTATATATTTTATATGGGAATCTTATGAACGTACAATAAGGAAAAAAAAGGAATCAGAAGATTCTCCTGACAGATGAATAGATGCATAGAAAAATTCCAGATGAAAAAGAAACAGAGAACCATTTATTTCGATTCTTGATAATCAGAACTTGTAGTATATATTTCTGCTTTACGACCTTGAATTGCCTGGAAGAGTAAGATTAAGCAGTAATGAGTACTCTCACATGTCTGAATGGAACTTCAGATTCTGTCTTCATCCTGTAAGAGAAAGCAACAAAACTGAATAAGTGATGATTTTATGATGATTGAAACAGTTCTGCAGATACCATTTTCAGTGACTCAGCAGCTCTGGACTCTTGAGGTTACGTATCCTTGTCGTTAAAGGTACTATCGAGTCATAATCTATGTGGGTTTTAAGCTTTGTAGAAAAAGCATGAAACTTGCTTGCTTTTTGAGTGTGTTCACGAAGTGGGTTGATAAGAAATCATGTAAAAAGTTCAGAGTGGAGCCACTTTATTAGGTTTTCTGTGATATGACATGTCAATGAAGTCACAGCATGCATGATTCTCACTTATCCTCAAGGTCTTGTTGCTTTGTTGGTGTCAGGTGTTTACCAAATAGTTGCAGATTAGCTATATGTTGATTGGAATCTTTATGTTTAGATTATGAAACTTGCAAATACCTCTTGTACCAGTAGTCCTGTAGTTAGGATATGGAACTTGGCCTGACTCAATGTACTTAACATCCTGCACAAGCAGCTCATAGTGCCTCTTAACTTCTTCTGCAGTTTTCCCACCAACTGCTTTGGCTACATTGTACCATCGATCAGGTGTGTCCTTGTCATAAACTGCCAATGCCCTTTCAAAGTCCTTGTTCTGCTGAACTGTCCAAGACGAGGAGATTGAACTTGATGCCATTTTCTTCTCTGATGAGACCTAAACAAATTCAAAAATAAAATGGAGAGTAGAGAGAGCTTTGTATTGATTGTTGATGGGTTAGATAAGGATGATATGAGAAAGTGAAGAGGAGTCCGAGGAAGAAGTTCTTCAAGGATATGCAAAGAAAGTGGCAATATCTGCTCTTTATAAGCAGAGATAGAGTGGGGTAGAGCCAGTTGGCAAAGAAACCTTCCAATTTGAATCAGAATTTCAATGATTTGTTTCTTTAGGAACCACAGAATAGAAGATGCAAGTGAACCAGTAGAGCTTAAGAAAGCAAGATATAGAAGAACACCGTTTTAAGTCCTTTTCGGTACTTAATATCAGATAGGAAACCTACTGTCCTAATTCTAACCATGTTTTATCTAATTATACAACCTAAAGAGAAGCTTTAACCCAGAAGATCTCATAATTCTTTTCAATTTAACTTTGTTTCTGCAAAGTTTCACATCCTTTTGTCCATCTAACTTAACTTGGTTATTTCTTGGAAACTGGAGATGATAAACAAGTAGACGTGTCAAGGTAAGCTTCTGTAATCTGTTGAAATTTTCTGCAGATCATAGCTCTTTCCTGCTTTAATTCTATTTTCTGTAAACAGGACCGTTTGGTAGGTCCAAGTTGCAAAAGCAAGATCAACCCTGTGATTATGTGAAACTATATTATTCAACATTCACATGTGCACCACAATCTATATATTCTGTTTTAATAACAAGGGTAAAGAAAAATATCACTTTTGTCTTCTAATTCGTTACAGATACATGATCTTACAATTGTACTATGTCCTGGACAATACTCCAAGTATAGTAGCACGCTTACCTGATTCCGGACAATGATTATATTTAGGTTTTTATCTCTTGGAAAATGTCAACATTATGAAACCTAACCTTAGCTTTAAGCTGCTGGGACCCTCCCTACTGAATGTTAAATTTCGTGTAGGGGCAGGCTCAATTAAAAACTCTGCTGATATTTGAATACCGCATCGAACCGACCGGTACCCCATATCACGCGGAAACCAGTACTAAGAATCGGTACCAGTTCCGGTATGGTATTCATAATTTGTTGCAGCAGTGTTGAAATAGATTTACCTGCATTAAGACAAGCAATGGATAGACTTTCTGCTTAATCATACCATGTCTCCATCAAGAAAATATCAGGTCGAAGAAAGGTTAAAACAATGCATGGAGATGGCATTACAGACACATTCTGAGGCTGGTTTGTGGTGTGATACAATGGCTTCAGACTACAAGTTGGTTTGAGTAGCCCCTACCTATGAACCTATGAACCTATCCATACTAAAATCTTACAAATGGCACATATCTTTCAACTGTCACAGCTTGGAGATTGGCATGGAAAAGATACTTTTGAACATTTTGGCTGCATAATCTGGCTACCACATTAAGAACTAAGAGAACTTAAAACATTAAGCTGCTTTGTTTCAGAAACTTTTTTTGCTTCTTCTGTAAAGTAGAATTCAAAAGGTTGAACAAATTTCCAAGATTTGGTTATGTTTCTTATCTTAGGTTACTTATGTTTTGCTGCAAATTTTTAGTTTTTTCTTACAGATTCTGTCTATTTTCATATTCTCATTGGACAGTAGTGGAAAACTCATCATTATGGTACCTTAGAAGACAGATATGGACCTTAGATTCCAAGTTGCAGGAGTCAAAATCACAGTATTTCTGGCCACAAACTAATGGGGCTAGTCGTGATGATTAGCTGAAAACTACCGCAGCAACTTTCCAGGAATCTTTAGCAAGAGAAACAAAACCATATGCTTAGTAATCTTCAGGACTCGCTTCTTTTTCTCAATGTGGTCCTTTCACTGCAAGTTGGAGAAGAAGTTGGTGTTACATGAACTCCAAAACAAGTTCTTTTCCTTGCCAGGTTCATAAAAAAAACACTCCATTAAATCATTGAACTTTGTATTCTAGTAAAATGAGATCTTTGTTCATCAGGAGCCCACAGAAGTAGGAATCAGAAGTTTTCTTGCATGGCAAATAATACTCCACCTATGTTGGTCCTAAGCTACAAGGAAAGACGATCTTCATTGATGGAATCTCTGAATAATTTTGGGGAATGATACAATTTCAGTTGGTCCATTTAGCTAGACGAGAACATGTCTATTACAGAGAGTGTTACTGAACTGATAAACACATCTGTGGTTTGTATATAAGTTGGATAAGATGTTAAAAGGGTACAATAATTTATGAAAACACTATATATATGAAGTAATGGTCCAGTCTAATGCCAAAAATCATATCTTTCACAAGTTGGGAAAAATTTGAGCATGTCTTGGTGATTTTCTACCACACATTCTCTTGGTGATTTTTCTTTCTTTGATTTTAGAACTACCCTTAACTAAAATCTGCCCGACTCGATCTTACAGTGAATTTAGCTTAAATTGACTGAAAGTTCAGTTCAAAATTTAAAATTTTTAAGTAAATAATATCATTTTGAATAAAATGACAATATTTTTTAAAAAATTAAAAATTATATATTTATTCAGGTCTAATTAAGTTTTGGATTGTCCAAATCCGATCAAACTTAGGTTCAAGTCTAGAGGTTTGAGCTCCATCGAGCTTCGGTTAGGACCGAACCTAAACACAAACTTTTTGGTTTAAAATTTTCATACTTCATAAGAATATGCATGTACTTGAGTACGGGTTATGTTGTATACTACTAATTTTATTATATGTGTGCTGAAATTTTTATTTAATACTTACCTACTTAATAATAAGGGTTCACGTATTTTCTATATATTTAATTGATTATAAATCCACAATGAAGAGTCTTCTTCTTCTTATAGAATGTAGCATAACGGGGTGTTAAAGCTAATCAATATATTTTTATTTTTTGATTTTTTAATAGTTAAATCTGTTTCGTTGCACTTTTATTTTTATTTTTTTACTAATAAATTTATTTGGTTGATTTTTTCGTTTCTTATTTTAAATTTAATTTTTTTATTTTTATAAATTATGAATGATTTTGGATTTGGTTCCTTGATATTATTTTCTTTTTTAAATATGATTTTATGATCAAATAATATATATTATTTAATAACTTGATATTATTATTAGTAAAAATTATGAATAATACAATTAATCATTTAATTTATAATTAATTTAAATAATTTTAGAAAATATTTTACAATAAAAAATTTTAAACTAAAATATATTAAATAAATAAATTTAAAGTAAATAAAATAGTTATTTACTGAATAAAAGCTTAAATCAAACTTTTATTGTAAATAATAACATTGATTTATAAATACATATTATAAATTCATATATTAATAAATAACTATTAGTTTATAAATAATTATATACTTGTTTATTTTATTTTAAAGGAAATATAATAAAATTAATTTACTTTAGCTTTTATTTAATTTTCATCTATTATTGTTACCAAAATAGTAAAATAAAACCATACTAATAAACAATCAAACGTGCTTTATATTATAAACTAATAGTTAAAAATAAAAATAGAAATACAGAACAATGTATAATGAGTTATTAAAATTAATTACACTCATTAAAATTTAAATATAAGTCAGTCTTTCTAAAATTTTAGATTTATTAACATTTCATGATATACAAACAAGTGCAATATTGGATGGTTCTTTGGATTTATTACTTGTATAATTTACACTTCATAGTCTAATTAATAATTAAAAAATTTAACCAATTTTGAATCGTTCAACTTTTGAGTTCTGTTTTAACCTTCCGATTTGATTTACTTTAGTAACTCTTGTTATTAAAAAAGCGATCAATTTATTAATCAATTGGCAATTTAGTAAATTAATAAGTTCTTATAAACTAAAATAAATAAATAAATTCTATTTAATAATATCATTTTTAGTTAAACTTTAAATTATTTGATAGATAAGAACAATCTATTTCAATTATGTTTTAAAAATTTTAATTTTATTTAATTTTTAGTCGATTTTATGACGGTCTAATATCGGTTAAACTTATCATGTCTTAAATCTCTTGTCGTACTGATTTAACTTTTGATTCGGTTTTTTAAACATTGGTTTTCTCCAGGAACATGCTAATCTTGGCAGCTATCTTGGACTTCCAATGGCTATTGGTCGCAACAAGCGAGAGGTTTTCGGGTACGTTAAGGATCGGGTTTGGAAAACACTTAACTCTTGGACTGTTAAACGGCTCTCAAAACTGGATAAAGAAATCTTATTGCGGACCGTTCTTCAGGCCATTCCGAATTATGTTATGATGCTCTTCCTTTTCCCCAAGTCACTCTGTGCAGACCTTGAGCGGCTCATGAGTCGATTTTGGTAGGGTACCGCTGCCAATCGAAAAGGAATCCACTGGATGAACTGGGACCGCTTATGCAGGCTGCGTGCAGCTGGGGGCCTTGCCTTTAAACATCTACGTGAATTTAACATTGCTCTGTTGGGCAAGTTAGGCTGGAAGCTTCTCAAGACCCCCGACTCTTTAGTTGCCCGACTGCTCAAAGCTCGTTACTTTGCCCGTTGTTTCTTCTTAGATGCCCCTCTTGGTGCGAACCCAAGTTACCTATGGCGCAGCATTCGGGACAGCCAACATCTCCTTCGAAGCGGCCTCTGCTGGAAAATTGGTAAGGGGATCGAGTTCATATTTGGGCTGATCCCTGGTTACAGGATGTCTCCAACCCTTTTGTCACCACGCCTTTTGATGCACGTTCAGGTGTCCTCTTTGTACAAGATCTGTTGCTTAATGGGCGGTGGAATTCTGGGTTGGTCACTAGAATCTTTAACGAACGTGACCGTGGATTAATTCTGAGCCTCCCCCTTGCTGGTGTTGCTAAGGATGATTTGTTTTGGCTGTATGAGGACAGAGGCTTCTTCTCGGTCAAGTTGGCATACCAGGCTCTCACCTCTCGTCGCTCCGAGGCCCCGCATGCTGAGATGGTACCGGTCTGGTCGCAGCTTTGGAAACTCCATCTGTTGGAAACTATGCGCAAGATCGAATCTAGGCGCAGCGGAATGAATTTAAAATTTTTCACAGAATCAACTCTAACAGAAATTAAATTCGAAACATAAAACTAACCTTTTCTTGATTTCCAATACAATTTC
>JANITX010000211.1:74100903-74119306 GCA_027564395.1 Erythroxylum ulei | reverse complement strand
GAAAAAGTCTACAACCTTCGGAGAAGCAAGCCTATCAAACAACACTTGAAGGGAAGCAGAGAGAAATGCTCCTCCTAAGAGCGCTGCAGCCATAATTCTTTGCTATTTGGAAAGAATTTTTTGATCTAAAACAACAACAAAGGAGGCAAGTTGATGGGTTCGATAAATTATGTTTAGTAAGGTGGTATTGTTGTACGACTGATATGTAGTACATATCCTTAAGTTGCCTTACAAGTATCCTTCCTCTCACATGCAGGAAATTTCCTCCCTTGAAAAACGTGGCACCAACTTTCATAACTTGATCGTGACTTAGGATGTTGAGGACCAACTACTTGTTGAACTTGCTTGAAAGTGTCGGGATTAGTACGAGGGCAGTTCGCATCTGATGTCAGAAAGTATACTTGATGATCATTTGTCAATAATTTTGATCGACCAACCGCTTTTGCACATCCATAACTCTTCTAAAGCCATGTTAATCAATGAAAGGTACTTCTTACTAACCAGGAAAAAAAAAGCAAGTGCTAATATTATTATACAGAAAGTCAAGGAGGGTAAAACAGCTAATACTTCCAATGGCCTTTGTCAAATCCATTGCTCCCTCGTGTCCTCAACAAACTTTTTATGACCGCATCGTCCTCATTTCGTTTACAAAAGTACGGTTTCCGCGTCCACCGGCAGCCACCCCAGCTGACCATTTCCACAAAACCATGCCCCCGTACGTACCCAATTTCTTTCTTGTGAAAATCTGATTGTCCTTCCTAGAATCAAAATAAAGTCATTTTTAATGAAATTTTTAACTTATATAATGAACTTTTGTCTATTAAATTAGACCAAAGTTTGTTTTAAATTAAAGAATAATTATATTTAAATTTTAATTTAATAGTGCAATCGATTATTTTTAATACGGAGTTAATTCAATAAAATTTAATTAAGTATAGATTGCTTAAGTTTAATATGTTTATTAAAAAGTTTTTAGTTTCTATATTGTTATTTAAATTAAATTTGCTCATTTTTTACAAAAAAAATGGTTATGTACGAAATTGTGTAATAAATAATTGTTTAATATTAAATAAATCTATGTTTATCCAAAAAAAAAAGGAACAAAGTGGGGGGAGGATGTAGAATGACGTGGCAGCCGACAGAGAGAGAAAGGGAAACAAAAGAACGTGTAAATTGGTAAACGGCAGTAGTGGTTGACTTACTGACTTTGATGATTTTGACACGTTAACACATTAAAGCCGACGACTCCATCCACGTGAGCCACTACTTTATATTTAATTTATATTTATGTTTTAAAACAATAATAACAAAACCCTTGACACAAAATGACAAAATTTACAAAGATTTAGTACTACGCAGTCTTACTCTTAATTAGAAAGGAGTTATTTCTGAATCACATTTGTGTTTTAAAAATAAAAATTAATAAATTACTCATGAGATAAAAATATTTTAAAACATTTATTAGAAAATTTAATAAAAAAGTTCTTAGTATTCATTTTAGACAAAATTGATTAGTATATATTGATAAATAATTTATTATACATAAAATAATTTAATTACTATAAATTATAATAATTAAAAATCACTAAAATAATAGTCATGTAATTGAATCTATTTAAGAAATATAAGTGAAAAAGGTTTTGTAACTAAGAATTAATAAATATTCATAATCATTAATAGTATTTAATATACAAGATATTTTTTATAAAACAATAGTTGAGTTGGTGAAGCGGAAGGTATGACACCAAAAGGTCTTGCGTTCGAATCCCCCTATTTACGCTATCTCGATCAACCTATTGTACAAAGCTTATCTAGTGTGGAGTGCCCGGTTGATGTGATTTGCAGTCTATTGCGTCAATCCAAATATTTATCAAGTACACATCCAAATGATAGCAGCTGAGGATTCTTCCGTTTCTAAAAAGGTTAATATTACTTAATATACAACATATTTTTTATAAAACAATACAACAACAACAACGATATCTTAAAAACAATCTCACTTAAACGTATAACCTAAAGATTTTTACACATATCCAATCTTACTTCTAACTAGTAAGGATGTTGTTTTCGATATTTTTTTGAATATAAAAATAAATTTCTAATAAAATAATATCTTTACTTAATAACAAGAATTTTGTAATGCAATTATTTTGTAATTATAGACAAAGAAGTGAAGAACACGTGAAATCACGTTTAATGAATGCAATTATTTTGTAATTATAACAAAGGACATGCCAAATCAAACAGTTGGGCGTTAACTTGCAAGTCAAGCCCCATCAAAACTCTGCCCGAGAATTGATCTTCATTATTTAAAAAACTACACCTACAATTAAATGTAAGATTTTTAATAATAAAAATTATTAAACTAAATTAAACTAAAAATTAACCGATTTTTAATTTTTATAATTAAGCTCATCGAAAGGTAAAAGGTTGATTTAAGCCCCATTTAGCAATCGGCGGATTACATTATCTGTTAGCCGATAGCGAATTAATTCAGCTAATTTAATGAGCGGATAACATTAACTGTTTATTAAAAATGTTTAATAAAATTAGTTGTTTAATATTAACTGTTTATTTATAAAATGATTAATGAGGACATAACTCCGTAACTTGAATTGTCTTGTGTTATAATATAAGAATAAAGCGATTTATATATAAAATTAGGGTTTATAACGTATTGTCCAAGTTTTAAGTTGAAGTTTCATATTTTTAATTATGTATAATTTTATTTGTATTTGATATAATTTTTTAATATTTGTTAGTATCGGATTTAGATTTATTAAATTTGATGAACAAAGATTTGTGAATTTGTATATTAGAAATGATAAAGATATAGAGGCTTATATAATTCTAGTAAATAAAGATAAAATACATGTGACATATATATATTAACCAAATTAAATATTATTGATATAATAATTCAATCGAATTTTAAAATCTCACTTATAAAAATTAAATTAAGTTAAAATTAATAATTTATTATAATTATTTTAAGCTATCAATTCAATTTAAATTTAATTGATCTAATTGAGATTAAGAGTTCAGTTGAATCGTTGTATTAATAATATTTAATTAATTCTTATGCTATGTTTATGTCACGTACGTTTGATATTATTCTAAAAGTAATTCGAAGGTTTACTTAGTGCGTATCTAAAGAGTAGTGACTGCGGATTCCTTCGTTTGAAAATAAAAGTATTCTTAAAGTAATTTTATTTTTTAAAATTTTAAAAAATAAAAATGTTGTCAAAATTACTTAAAATTACATAAATCAAGCGACTTAGGTCATAAGTTATTTTCTTTAAACTTTAAGATAAAATATAATATCTTTAATTATATATAATATTGCAACTCCCTAGCAAGCCCTCAACAGGCTATGGCCGGTTTCTAGATTTCATCGTGCCCAGAAGAAGGTGTTTCGATTTACCAAAAATTCCAAGATCAAACAGTAATCATGTCAAACAATCTAGATCAAATCAAACAGTAATCATATCAAGCAATCTTACGGAAAGATACGTCTCAGCGATTCAAATTCCTTATCACACCCCCTTCTCACTTAGAGAGTACAAGATCTTAATGAACATCCTGCATTCTTGTTCCCCGGAAACGCCAACTGCCCCATCTGCAACAACCAATGCAATGCTCCGTAGTTACTGCTTCGTGTAAATACTCCATTTTTGGTTGTTATAAGACCTCAAAACATGAACTGTTCAATGCTCAGATAAGAGTGAATGTTGTTGGATTGAATCAGATATGCATAAAACTAGAGCGGGTTTGATTTCTTTCTCAGATCAGAATTTGAAACATTATCTATAAAACTATTATCTTGTAGTGTTAACAGTAATTGTTACCTACTCCCCAAGAATTATTTAAGGCAAAAAGATCTGCCTCAAACATCACTCAATTCCCATTTTTTCCAAGAACAGACACTGACACGTCTCTTTAATAAGAACACAAGTTCACTCTCTTTACACGTTAAACTTTGTACACCCATAAATTTAGTCTGTGAGAGTTTGTTGATGCATTTGCAGGTGCTAATAATATTATCACACCCAAATTGTCAGCAACTCATCTTAATATAAATATTCTGATCTAAATATGAAGTGTATATTCTAGTGGGCAAGTGTCAGAAGTAGTCGTTCAGAGTCTAGCTGGCACCACCGCAAATATCGGAAGTCAAACACCAACAACATCGCCGGAGTTGAGTTCAGAAACGGAACAGTCACCTGCCGTCCATTAAAGTTCAAACTCAAGCTCGAGTCTTTTTGTGTGCTTGTCAACTGATGCAATAACTTCAATACCCTATTTTTCTACTTTATGAATAGCCAGCTCAAAGAAGAAAAAAAGGTTTTTCCTTTTTTCTATCCTCTTCTCTGTATTTAAGAAACTATAGGAATTGACAGAGAGAGAGAGAGAGAGAGTGTTCAGAGTTCCACGTTTTGACTGGCCATTTGCTCTTTCTTTTACTCGTTATCTACCGGAACTGACAGGAATTATTTGTTAGTGATTGTTTCTGGAGCTTACCTTTTTGTTCTTTTTAGTGATTGTTTCTGGAGCTTACCTTTTTGTTCTTTTCCCGTGAAGAACTTGGAATTGTGGAGAGGAAGAGTTATACAGATTGGTTCTGAACGGAAGTGAACAAAAGCTTGCATTACGAAGGTTAAAGTTGTGTCTTTTTTTGGTTTCTCGTTCATAGTTTTAGACAGGAGGGTATTTTGGTTAGTGGGCAGGGCTCATAGGAGAAGCAGAGTATATGCATCAGAGTCGGAGATTCAGTTCTCATGAATCATGTTGGATAAACGGAACACAGTGGTGTTCACCTTCCTGCTATGGCTGTTTCTGTTAGAACCCACATTTGAACAGGTTCAGACACTGAGTTCACGCATTGAGAGACGGGCTTTGCTTCAACTGAGATCGTCTTTGGGGCTAAGAGGCAAGGACTGGCCTATAAAAGCTGACCCTTGCTCAATTTGGAGAGGTATTCAATGTGAAAATCGCAGTGTTTCTGGGATTAACATTTCTGGGTTTCGAAGAACGAGGATTGGTTCGCGGAACCCGCAATTTGCGGTTGATGCTTTGGCCAATCTGACTCACCTGAATTACTTAAACGCATCAAGATTCTCGCTTCCTGGTTCTATGCCTGATTGGTTTGGTCAAAGGCTGGTGTCTCTGCAAGTTCTGGATCTTCGTTCCTGTTCTATACGCAATGCTATTCCTGGGAGCCTTGGGAATTTGACAAATTTAAGGATTCTTTATTTATCTGATAATAACTTTACGGGTATAATTCCCTCGAGTTTGGGTCAGCTGTTGGGGCTCTCTGTTCTTGATCTGTCTCACAATTTGCTTACTGGATCTATTCCTGAATCGTTTGCCTCGCTTCAGAACTTGACAAGTCTTGATATTTCTTCCAACTTCTTAGCTGGGTCGATTCCTAGTGGCATTGGTTCGCTTGTGAAGCTGAGTTATCTAAATGTTTCTAACAACAGTTTGTCTTCTTCGATACCTGCTCAACTTGGGCAACTTGGTAACTTGGTTGATCTTGATCTTAGCTTCAATTCATTATCTGGGTCAGTTCCAGAGGAATTTCGAGGATTAAGAAATTTGCAGAGAATGCTGATTGGGAACAATCTTCTCGATGGATCTTTGCCGGTCAATCTGTTCTCTTCTTCCAGTCAGTTTCATGTTGTGGTTCTGAAGCACAATGCTTTTACTGGTGTTGTATCTGATATGGTCTGGTCAATGCCCAGGTTAAGTCTGCTCGACATCTCTGGCAACAATTTTACCGGAGCTCTGCCGATTACTGGTTCAAGCTTCAATGCCACTGCTGCTCAACTGAACATATCTTATAATTTGTTCTATGGAAATCTGACTCCTGTATTAAGAAGGTTCAGTTTGATGGATCTATCTGGTAATTACTTCGAAGGAAAAGTTCCCAACTATGTAAGTGAAAATGCATCCTTTGCTCGTAATTGTCTCCAAAATGTATCAAACCAGAGGAGTTTGCTTGAATGTACATCCTTTTACGCTGAAAGGAACCTGACTTTTGATGATTTTGGACAACCAAATTCCACACAACCTCCAAATCGAGAAGCTTCAGGGAAGAAGAACAGAAACGTTATAATATTGGCAAGTGTTTTGGGAGGAGTTGGCTTGGCAGTGCTTTTGGGACTAGTAGTGATAGTGTTGTTCTTTTGCATACGTAAGAAGAAGGGTACTACAAAAGAAAGAGAGGTTGATACTGGAACTGTTCCTGCTCAGAGTACTCCCCAACCACCTGGAGCATCACTAAACTTTTCTAGTTTAGGAGACACATTTACATATCAGCAGCTGCTTCTGGCCACTAGTGATTTTAATGATTTGAGTCTCATCAAACATGGCCATTCAGGTGATCTCTACAAGGGGTTCCTGGAAAGTGGGATCCCTGTTGTTGTGAAAAAGGTTGACTTGCAGTCTATAAGAAAGGAATCTTACTTACTCGAATTGGACTTTTTCGGTAAGGTTTTGCATTCTAGATTAGTACCCTTGTTAGGACACTGCTTAGAGAATGAAAATGAGAAGTTCCTGGTCTATAAATATATGCCAAATGGGGATTTGTCAAGTTCCTTATTCAGGAAAAATAGTCAAGAAGATGACAGCTTGCAATCATTAGATTGGATAACAAGAATGAAAATAGCAATTGGAGCTGCAGAAGGTCTATCGTACCTGCATCATGAATGTACACCACCTATTGTGCATAGGTATTCTCCACTTCTTGTTATTCTCACTTTTCCATGATTATCCTTTTGCTTCCATTGACTTTAATGCTCCCTTCTTGTGATTACTGATTAATTTGTTACATCATTCCTTCCCAAATGCTTCTGCAATCTATTCCACGTGGCCTGATCATATGAAAACGATTTTCCACTCAACTGGTGGTTAATAGATTTGATAGTTTTCGATTCTGTTGTCAGATTTTGTATGTTCAGGTTGGCAATTAAGTAGATATCTAATAAAGGGCTAGTTTTAATGTGAAAACAACTAAGTCCCTTGTTACGGTCTAATTGTCTTATATCGGTAATAAAAGAGGTTGACGTGGAGTTTATAGGCTTATGAGCTCTCCCACCCTTTAAATTAGCTTTTGGGGATGGTTCTTCCATAAAAACTGTAACAATTGGAATCAGAGCTAACACCACCCCTTTAAGACCTTGTGTCACATCCACTGGTGGTGACGCTGGTATTGTAGTGTTCACCTGGGACTATCAAAGGTCTAGCGCACAACTAGCTTGTGGGTGCGTGAGTGGTGATGTTGGTATGGCAGTATTCGCCCGAACCTAGAAAAGGTATAGTGCACAGCCAGCCCGCTGGTGTTTGGGCTGCAAAACGTGGTAGAATGTTACGCTCTAATTGTCCTACATCGGTAATAAAAGAGGCTAATGTGGGGTTTATAGACTTATGGGCTATCCCACCCTTTAAGCTAGCTTTTGGGAATGGTTTTCCCGTAAGGCCTGCAGCTTCCCTCTTCCAGGGGGATGAGTTCTGGCTGCTGATTGCTATGTGAATTATTGCATTATCACTTCATAACTACATTCATTAAATTCTCCACAACATTACTTAATTCAGTTACTGAATTACCTTTGTTTGGTGTTGTTAAAGAGATGTTCAAGCCAGCAGTATACTCCTCGATGATAAATTCGAAGTACGGCTTGGGAGTCTAAGTGAAGTCTCTACTCAAGAAGGGGATACACATCAAAGCAAAATTACCAGGTTGCTGCGATTTCCGCAGTAAGTATTTTGTGAAAACGCTCATCTGTTTGCTCTAGTGATCAATGATGTTAGGTTAAAGGGTTTGAGATGATCAATTAGTTGCATTACTTCAATACGGTTTGGCATGTGTATTGGCATTGCTTCTCAATGATGTTTCATATTTCGAAAAGAAAGACTACAACAACAGAGTAACAGCAAGCATTTTCCTTTTTAGACTTGAGACACTGGCATGTTTCTGTCTCATTTATAGGCATATGTCAGTGTCCACGATTAGTGTATATTCTCACTAACCTTTTGGACCTTTATTATGTGCAGGTCCTCGGAACAAGGCACTTCTGGTACGTAGTTTCTTGTACTGAACTGCTTCTAAGAATATACAATTGACCCTGATGATTCACTAAAAGTTTTAGCTTCAAAATCACTTATGTACTGGTATAACTGGGTACTGCTTTTAGTTTTTTTATAACCAAGTTCATATCCAGATAGAGAATCAGATTTAAATTCACAAAAGTAAAAGTTATTGTACCAGATCTTTTGTTCGTATTGAAGCCTGGGATGGGAACCATGTCACAAGGTTTAATTGATTTGAACTTGTGGTTTCTTTAGGTTATACATTGTCTACTTCTTTGGTCACACAGACCTCTGGCTTATATGGCATTGCTCTTAAAGGGTGTCTTCATATTTTTCACTTGATATATGAGATGTTTTTGTGTCCAAATATGGCAATCCCTGCAACTGTCCTTTCTTGGGAGTCATGGGAACTTAAGATTTTTTGTTGGTTATATGAGTGCTTGTATATCTCCGTTTATCGGTACAATGGAACATGGCAGGATTGTGCCATCTCATAAACACAGTTTCCTTCACTTCATAGTCCTCATTGTCTGGTTTTTCAGTTATGCTCGTTTCAGCACAAAGAAACATGACAGTAATCCTGTTAGTTAAGTTCTGCTGTGGGCTATTGTGACTTCGAGTTTAAACAAAATGAAACACAAACCTGTAGTTGTTGCTTGTGCCAGTTAGGTAGGTAGTGCAGTTTCTGAAAATTTTTAATTTTGATGATCAGCTGGAAAAGGTAAAGTATTTGGCATTTTCTGTAACTGAAACTTAACTTCAGGAGTAATCAAACTTGCTTCTCACAATCGATGAAAAAAACGGAAAGATTAAAACGCATGAAGGCCAGTGTTTTGCCTGCTACTCTGGTTTTGTTTGTGTGAAGTTGACTGTCTATCCAAATTGTTTCTCAATTTTGTTTAATGTGTGATCAGGTTCATTAACAACAACATGTGCTTATGATGTTTACTGCTTTGGGAAGATATTGCTTGAGCTGGTGACAGGAAAACTTGGTATCAGTTCATCAAGTGACACACAACTCAAGGACTGGTTAGATCAGATATTGCCTTACATCAGTATATATGACAAGGAAATGGTGACAAAGATTATTGATCCATCTCTGATCATAGACGAGGATCTACTAGAAGAAGTGTGGGCAATGGCGATTGTTGCTAGGTCTTGCCTGAATCCGAAGCCCTCGAGGAGACCCTTTATGAGATACATCCTCAAGGCACTAGAGAACCCTTTGAAGGTTGTCAGGGAAGAGAGTTCAAGCTCTGCTAGACTCAGAACAACCTCTTCCAGAGGATCTTGGAATGCTGCTTTATTTGGTAGTTGGCGTCAGAGCTCATCAGATGTGCCGGCTATCCCGACAGCATCTAGCATCCGGCTAGAAGGAACTAGTAGTTTGAAGCAGTCAGGGACATCAAATTCCCAGGGAAGTGGTCAGAATGGTGGAGACCATTCATCATCTCGCAGGCGGCATTCGAGGGAGATTTGCCCAGAACCATCAAGTGCACAAGATGTAGAGAGACAAGATCAAGCTTAACAGGGTGAAGATTGTTTCATGATTCATAACTAATAATGCAGCAGGCTATTAATTTGAGTGTCTGCTTGCTGGTACCCCATTCCTCTGTTGATTGTGGGTTCGGAATCCGATTGAGTTTGTGAGCTTTTTTTTCCGTCATTCTGGCTTCTGAAAGCTGCATAATCTTATTCTAGACAAGTTCTAGCAAGAATGCTCGATCCTGATATAGTAGCAGAGATTAAGGTGGTGTCTTTGGCGGTTATGGTCATTATTTTGTTCAGCAACTTGTTAACGATCAAAATGAGCTTCCATTTTCTGTAATTTCATTGCTTCTTTGCGGTCTGTTTCTCTTTTTTGTGTGTAAAGCCTAGTTTTGAAGGATTTCGTAACTCTGAAGCAGATCAGATCATTATTTTCCAGAAAGAAAATAAAAGAAAGATCATACTTTTTATCAGCAGTTCCAAGTTATGCAGATAACTATTCTCATTTGACCTCTTTTCTACAGATACTGCTTTTACATTTGTGGACTCTCTAAAGATGAATTAAAATCTGCCAACTTCCCGGTAATGATCAAATCTTAGACCAGAGCTTTTCTTGAGTATGACATGAGTTACTTCAACATGAGCATAGGGGAGGTACAGTTTCGGCTAACCTACCCTCTTCCATCCGCCGGTCGGGCTGCATATCGGTTAAAATAAATTCTTTCCGATAAATCAAAATCTCAAATTTCTTTTCAAATGGTACAAGCTTCTTATAAAACATACGTAGATAATAATAAGTTTTCCGTGATAATAAGTTTTCAATCTCCACTTTCTTTATAAAATGGACTGGTTTTAACACTCCATATTTACCAGAGTTCATTAAGCAAAACACTCCTTTCCAAAGAAGAAACCTGAAACACAGAAATCAGTATTGTCCCACCTGAACATTACTACTCACTACTTACTTTTGCCTAAAATTTGAAACAAAACAAACACTTGAAGTTTCTCCAAAACCCCATAAAAGAACAGGGGACAAGCAACGAATTGTGAAGGGTAAAAAATGGATCTTTATTCCATACAAAAGAGTTAAAAAGAGAACCGACGTTCAAATTGTGAATTAAGCAGCTGTCTTGAGCTCGGGCATTGCATAAACAGGGTGAAGAAGATGGCCGTCCCTAGGCTCAACATGCACCCACCTGCGTTCACCTTTACGTCCCATCAATTTCTTTCGCTCAAATTTCACACAGCCTTCCTTCAAAGCATACAAAGTGTGATCAGTCCCCATTCCAACGTAGTTTCCAGGATGAAAATGAGTCCCTCGTTGTCGTACGATGATGTTTCCAGGGATCACTCTCTGCAATTACGACAAAATTCACACAAAAAATGATTATAAAACAATCACCCAAAGCAGCCCTTTAAGCCAAAAATTATGTATTTCAAGAAATGTTAATTTCTCTTACCTCTCCACCGAATTTCTTAACCCCAAGATTCTTGGGTTTAGAGTCTCGACCATTTTTGGTGGATCCGGCGGTTTTCTTAGTAGCCCACCTCCGAAACATTAAGCCTAGTCCTCCAGATACATCTGCATAATCAGACATACCAAACAAAGGACCGTCTTTAACCACCAACAGACACTAACCCATTTCTCGTAAAGCATTAAATAGATCATAGAGCCTCGTACCAGATGCACCGGAGTAAACTGGAGCATTGGTGACCAGATCTTTGAGATTAACTCTTCTGCATAGAGAACTCAGATAGCTCATCCTTTTGTGTATATCTTCGGAAGGACCTGTAAAGAGGAGTCACCAGAAAATATCACAAGTTAGCCGCCGTCATAATACTTCCGGCGAAATTCAACAGGTAATAGTGAATCTACAGAAGAGTGTCAAGTATCAAACTCAGGGACTAAGCTTGACTGATTAACCAGCGATCAGGGTTTAGCGATTGTGCAATGGCGGAGAGACGCTTCGTCGTTTCGACACTTTTTAGATAGGTTGGGCCTTCCTGGTTAATTGGGCCTATATTTATAATGGGCTTATCTATGAAACATCGGTAATACTTAACTTTTCTAAATTATCTAAGGAAGCAATAATTTTTTATTTTTATTAGTTAAAAAAGGTTCATTTAGTTAAGTTTGGAGTTAATTTTTCATTTCTGGAACATTTTCCTTATTTTTTAATGGGATAACATATTACATTATTCTTCTTCTATTTAATGTTTTACGAATGAGATTGTAAGTTAAACTGATAAAATAAAAGATTTAAAAACAATTATTTTTATCCACACAAAAATTTGAAGTTTAATTAAAAAATATTATTAAATAAATAAATATTTATTTAATTTATAAAAATTATTAATTAATAAAAATTAATCCAAAATTGATCAAAATTTTTACAAGACTTTAACTCTTAAATTGGCCAAATCGGTTGAATTTTTTAATTACTATAATTTTAAATTGAATTATAAAAATTTTAAAATATTAATAAATAAATTACAAATTTTTTAAATTGAATATTAAATTAAAAAACTCTTCAAAACTATAATACTTTTGAACATATCAACTTTTTCTCATGAGTAAAAAAGAAAAACTCAAAACTTAACCTTTTTAGGCTTGATCAATTACAAGAAATTAGATTAAATTAATGTAAAATTAATGTCAAAATATATTTAATTAAACTAAAACAAAAAAATAAGAGTTAACCCAATTCAGTTGCCATTGCTAATTTAGAGAATTTCTCCATAAAAATAAACATCATCCTAAAAATCAACCTTTCCTAAACAAAACATACCGACAAAGGAAGAATAATCTGTCATAGAAACAAACTCATTAAACACAGTTAATGAAGTACAATGGCGTAGTAGCCAATGAAGGGTACAAAAGATGTAGTTTTCCTGAAGATTTTGTTGAATGAACTTCTCAGGTGTAAACTTTCTCAAAAATATTATAAATGTATCATCAATGGATAAGTTAAAATCTGATTTAGCTGTCAACATCTTGAATTCCAATGAGACACAAGGGGTTTTTCTTGATGAGACCAAGATCCACCTGAGATATCAGAAAGAGTGCATGTCAATATCTCACAATAGGTCAATTTTCTTTTATTTTCAGAAGATCTGATATTTTGACAGAACAGAATTCTTTCATTTCGAAATCCAAATTTGAAGGGGCTCTTTCATTCATTCAAAAGAGAGAATTGTAAGGGAAGATGATTGATAATGGAACTTGAAAACAAACATATTGTAAACTGGTTAGTAGTAATACCTTGTGTCCAAACAGATCTCTGATATTGTCAATTCCGTACAGTATCATTGTTGGTCTGGTTCAATTCGATTTGATTTGAGTTGAGATCTCATATCGAATTATAAGGACAATTCCAAATATTACAAAGTTTATTTATTTCTATAAAATGAGGATGATTTTCTTACCTTTCAAGTGAAAGACCCCATGCGATAACATTCACATCTTCAGGGAATCCCATCGGACGCAACATTTCTGGTCTGAACATGCCTGAATTCCCAATTTCCACCCACTTCCCAAACCCTTCATGGTAACTGATGCACACAGGATACATTCGTGTGATCTAATTGTGCAAATCCAAATAGACATTAACAGGATTCTAGAATTATCACCTGAAAATCTCCATGCTAGGCTCAGTATATGGGTTATAAGCAGGCTTGAAACGTAGTTTGGACATGCCTAAAAGCAAAATAGAGCACATTTTAAAGTCAGGCTCATGTCATGGTAGGAAGCAGTCTCCTAGAAGCAAAGCTTTCATGATACACACAGAGGACTTCTCTGAGGGTTAAAGTTTTTAAAACAAACCAATGCTTCAGTAGAATATCAATTCAATACCCAAACGTGAGAAGAAGTCATCCAAAACTCCAATCAAGTGACTTAGAGTAAGCCCTCGGTCACATACAAGACCTGACACAGAAAAGAGACTAGGTAGTTGATCATTTAGTGACATAAAATATAATAAATCTAATAAGAGTACCGAAAATAAATATGAAAGTCATTAGACAGAGACCAGATGTCACCGAGGTCTAAGGAAATGACCAAAACAGAAAATTTGTTTAACTACTGCTATATGCTTTGAGGTAGACAAAAAGTCGCTTATTTCAGTCTATGATTTCACTTTAAATGCATCATCTGGGGATACCTTCAATCTGGTGGAACTCTGCAAGATGAGTACGATCTACTGCTTCATTGCGGAAAACTCGATCAATTGAGAAGTATCTTTTTGGGGTAAAAGTTTGCTCTTTTGCATGCTATCAAGCAAAATGTAAACTAAAAATAAATTCCCCATGTTAAAATAACAGATGAAGGAAATGGGGCAGTAGAAGCAGGGAGAATTATTACATAATCACCCTTTAACACAAAAAATGCAGATCATCGATGGAAACTAAATGAAAACAGAGTGTTCAAGATTTACTGAAATTCAAACATAAGGGCATATTGGATTTTAGCCTTTTATATTGAGGGAATAGTTGGGGTGAAACATCAAAGACAAAAGTTCAAGGATTTAAAACTCTAAATTCATAATTTTTCTTTGCATATAGTGCAAGTCAAGATTGGCATGAGTTTTGCATCCCCACAGAACTCAGAAGGTTTTAAGGGCTCTGATGTGGTGCTGCAAAGGGATAAACTGGAAAGAACTACAGAAGTAGTAGTTAATCGAAGATAATAATACCAAAACTAACAGGCTTTACAAGCCAACTGAAATGAATAGTCGGGCTGAAATTGAGCATTACCTGTGCTAATGCATAAAGCACCCGAGAAGAAATTGCAGTTGTGTGAGTTCGCAAAAGATTTTTGTTTGCTTCATCCCGTTTCCATTCATAACAGTATCTGTTTAAAAAATGGCTCTAGTAATCTGAAAGTAATGGCGCACAATGAACTGAAAGTCATGGTGCACAATGACATTGAGAAGTGATAAAACTAACTGTCATACCCCCTCGAGCCATAACCACCAGACTCATGAACACGTTTCACCCTCTCAACATAATCTTCAGGCAATTGCTTTGTCGTTGAAGGAACTACCAAAAACAATAAACTGCTGTCAAAAAATGAAATGACAGGTAGTTGATATACCAATAAGCCCCCAAGTTAAACAGACCTTGGAGGAAGAAAGTATCATGTGAATCACGGGCAGGATGTTGCTGTGGCTGAAATAGTGCATCAAAGTTCCAGAAGCTGCAATCAAACAGAAACTTAACGTTCAAAAGCAAACAGCAAAACAGCACCACTTCATAAGATTTCAAGAGGAAAATTTATGGAACTGCCAGAAAACAGTAACTTTTGCTCCTGAGATGTTGCGCGCTAATTTATTGACTGCAAATTTAGGGAATATTTATTTCAGCAACAAGAGTTTCCTTTCAAGAAACTTCCTACGTACTATGGAAGTTAGTTACTAACAAGTATGCAAGCCGTCAACAACTGTAGAAGAAAAATCACTCACACTTCTTCAAACTATAACTTCTCTTCTAATCTTTTTCACAGAGTAACATTTAGCAGAAAGACAAACAATCATCTTTTTTCTAGTGTGGTTTATTAAAGCAGAAAAAGAAGTGAAGATTCAAAGCGTAAATAGCAGAACAGAAGACAATTTGATGTGGAAAACAATGGCTTATGTTAAACAAGTATGTGAAAAGAAAAAAGAGATCATTTACCTGCTCTCAACAAATCTATTTGTAGGCATTTCTTCAAAGCTGCAGTCAGTAAAAGATCCAAATACAAATTTATTAGACATTTAAAACTTAATACAGCAGTGAAAGTAAGAATAAGAACACAAAAAGCAGGTCTCACTTCATCATACGAAATATGTTCTTCAATCGTTCTTTCACCTAGACACACATACAAGTTTGATAAGAAAGATATATAAAATTCATAATTAGTCATAGATGTCTGAATGGTATACCTGAACACATTATCAGAGGTTGAAGTTCAACCTACTACTTTCTTCATGACATAAAAGACAAAAAAGGATTTGCCAAACATGTTTACCCCAATTATCATCTATATAAAGGTAATTTCTTTTCCGATGAAAATGAAAAATTGGCCATTGATCAGCTAATTGTAAAAATATTACAAAAGATCTAAAGAAAATGAGAGATTGTTGCCTTGTTGATTGGGTGAAGATGACCACATTCAGCTGGTGGACCCTTGGCACTAAAGTTATATTCTTTGAACTCCAAATCCTTCCAATCACCCCTAAAGTATCAGATGATTAATCATCAAGTCAACAACAAAAAGGAGATGCCACAAAATGCAAATCCAAAAATCACTAAATCCAAGAATTACACCTTTGGAGATTTTCTCGAGTCAAATCAGTTGCTGCTTTCTTCCTTTCAGGAGCATAATTTGGACCTTTTTTCACAGAGTAGCCCTTCCATGTCCTAGAGCAGAATCATTATTCAGTAAAACATCAGCAGTATAAGTTCTGAAATCTGGATTCACCCCGTCATATAATAAGAGAAAAGAAAAGGAATATTAGAATCATGTTTTCTAGGAACATTACTGTAAAGCAATAAGCTTTCTTGCTTTAAGAGGATTGATATCATCCTTTTCAACTCCCTACAATCACATACAACAAACAGTATATTACAAGATAGGAAAAAAAAAAAGTCACACAAACAGATTTGGGCAACAACTGGATAAACTGATGAGCCCTATAGACTCCAAACAAGGAAGACTGAAAGAATAGAAAAGGAATAAAGTGTGAACTGTTTCTATTATCTCAAAGCTGAAACCTGCTGATTAATATAATACTGTTAATAGACAACAAATAAATGTCAAATCCATTTATTTCCCTTATACTTCATTAAAAGTCAACATTAAACAAATTGGAAAGCCAATAATTGGAAGAACTAAAAAGGAAAGGTTTCAAAACTATATATTTTGTTAGAAAATGGTGCACCTGGCCATTTTGTATTTGTAAAAGCAAATCCTTCACTTCGTCTTCAACATGTTGAACCTAACAAAGTCAAAAAAGGAAGTGCAATGAATATGAGAAGTATGGACTATGAAATTCAGAACAGCATCAATCAATACTAGCCTATAAAAGAATCTAGCTACAAAATATTGCAATTACAGATGAAAGTTACCTAACTATAGCAGTTACACTTTGTAATTTCAAAGTGTTCACCTAGATAAAACAGACCAAGGAAAAAATATATGACCGCAATATTCTAAAGATAAATACTCCATCAACATGTAGATTGGGAAGCCAAAGTCAAGTAATTATGAAACATTTTAATCACAGGCGAAGGTTTCGCCTTTATAATTCTGAGAGTTCCACCAAAAATAAACTTGGATACATTACCTTCCTGGATAGTTGCTTTCCCATTTCCACCCATTTATTCTTTCCAGCCTGCGAGCACCCTATTTTGAAAACTGCCGGATCAAGTTTTTTCTGCAAGACAAAACAGGTTCATCCAGAAATCAGCATTTGACACCATATATAAAAAAGCAGAGCAACATTAAAATTTTAAAGAGTAAAACTAAAGTATCCAATCCAATAGTCATGTATAAACTTCTAATGAGATAGTCAATTTACAGAAACAGAACCTGTAATTCATCTTTTGAGATGCTACCCTCCCGCGGCACGGCCAAGAACAGCTGAACTTCAGGTGATCCTTCGGCAGCATATCGCTCGCCCTCGTCAGTGAGCACCCAAGTCTCCTTCTTTATGTCCTGCGATATTCACCAAACTAAATCGAACCCAGAGACATGCTAACGTTCAACACTCCATTTCTAACCATTTCTTCAAACAAGCACAACTCTTTACTTCCTTAATTTCCTATAGAGTTGAATACACCATAACTAAACTAACCAGACAGTGATACGTTACCTGGGCCTCGACGTAACGGAAACCATGGAGGCTTTTGACGACGTTAACAATCTCGTTATGATCGATTCCATGCTCGGCCGCGAAGTGCCCGGAATCGGAGATTTCGTTGTGGTTTTGGAGGTAGCGTAGGACAGCCTCCTCCGCCATTAGCTGAATTGCACTCGTTTGCTCTAATCTCTGTGGAGGCTTGGAATTAGGGTAAAGTCATTGAGAGAGATTTATTTTTGTAAAAGTTCAGTTTTTTTTAATAAAATGAAAAATAAGATTTATTTTTTAAAAACTTCAGTTTTTTTTTATTTTTTTAGGGGACTTCAGTTTTTTTATTAAAATGCAAAAGAAATTATAAAATTGTATTTTTTGAAAGTTCACCTTTTTATTAAATTGCAAAAGATATTGTATTCATAGTGGTATATAAATTTATAGAATAAGTCACAAAATCCAACATTATGTTTGGTTAAAACCCTTTTTTTGGACAAATTGTAGATAAATTTCAACATTTAGTAATTAATAATTAATAAAAAAATATAAGCAATTTTGTAATTTAAAAATAAATAAAATAAAATTTTAACATTCAAATCTATATAATTAATTTTAAGAAGAGAAAATACAAAAAAAATGTTTTGAATGTGGTGGATTAGTTTCTTACATTTTTATAAAATGATTATTAATTTTTATTAGAATTCATATATTTCAAGATATTAATATTCACACATTTTAATTTGAATTAATTCTTATTTAAATGTTAAAATGAGTTTTAATTACCATAATGGGTAAAAAAATTGGAGATCATAATTTGTACCAATGCGTTAAAAACTAAATTGAAAATTAAACAGTAAGAGAGATGTAAGGTTTAAAAGGTTAAATCGTTATTAAATTTTTATAAAACCGATCAAAGATTAAATAAAATTAAAAATTTTAAAATATAATTAAAAAAATTATTTTTACTTATAAAAAAATTAAATTTAATTAAAAAA
>JANITX010000211.1:74065429-74077045 GCA_027564395.1 Erythroxylum ulei | reverse complement strand
AGAAACATATGGTTTTTGTTTTATGAAATGGCATATCTCATTCATTGATAAAATGCTTTATTTATACATGAATTTGAAGCAACTAACTCCATAAAAATCTAGAAAAACATTTATAAAATCTATCACTAACAATTTATTTTATCCCTAAGAATCTGGAGCTAAAAATCATAACAGAAATTTGACTTCTTCTTGCTACCACAACTGGCGTATCAGACTGTAGTAATAGAGCATAATCCTTCAGCTTTCCTAAACATTCAACTAGATATGAAGTTATCTTATAGGCAGTATAAATTGATCTATTGAAATCTCTTCCTAATAATTCAATAACTTGTTATTTATAGGTCTATTAATCGACAACTCTCATTGTACAATTAACACAGATTACCAAGCTCACTCTGTTGATTTATTACAAGGTTTAAGCACAATAAATAACACAACCATGTATATCATTAAATCAATAACCAAAGGTTCACAAATAGTTCAAAAATAAACCCTAAAAATTGTTTTAGTCAATCATAATAACCATAACATCCCCAACAATCAAATAATTCATGATAAACATGCTAAAAGAGAAAGAAATTGAAATAAGAGTAGACGAAGTAGCTCCTCCTCTTCTTTGCCTAATCTGGAAAATCTGGATGGCAGGCTGCTCTTTGCCCTATTAGGATTGAAACCTTGAATCTCCCCCTATCTCTAGGCTTTCAATCTATCTTTTAACTCTAGGAAGTAATTTCCACGACACCCCCCCCCCCAATAGCTCTTGGGATTATATGACTTATAAATTCACAAAAAACGTAAAAAAAAATACATGAAACTCGCGTGTCTCTTCAACTTCAAGTTCCCACGATCGTGGGAATTATACTTGTGCTTCCCATGATCATTGGAATTATACTTGTGCTTCTCACGATCGTGGGTTAACTTAACAGAAACTTTCTCCATAGATTTCCCACGATTGTGGAAAATATGCCCTTTTCCACAATCGCGGGTTCTTGTTTTTCAGTAGCTCTACTTCTTTTCTCTTCTCCTGGTCCCTAGCTCAATCACAAAGGTTCCTACACTAAAATGGTCAATTCCTACCCTAAACCAATATCAAACACAAAAGAACAACCATGAAGATCAAACTAAACAAAAACATACAAAACAAGTCCTAAAACATAATAATTCTAACTTATCATGCAAGAAACACATACCAAATACTTAGAAAAACATATACTAATACACAACTATCAACTTCCCCACACTTAAATCCTTTCTTGTCCTCAAGCAAAATCAAACGCAACCAATCAATTCTATCACTTCATTTTCATAAAGATCAAAGCATGCAATCCCTTAAAGTTTAGCCAACTCAAGTATCAAGCTATTACACATATCATGACTACTTTTAGTGTACATAAGCAAACTCAATTTATGGCACCATCACTCAAAGATAAGTATAAACACATAATGAATCTCCCTCATGGTTTCACTTATTTCTCTCAATTGTTTGATGGTAAGTGTGTCGCTCAAGCTCCCTATAGGAAATTACACTACCATAGGCTTGCTAATACACCAATTCTACTATATAATGATTACATGCATAAATAGATCAAAAGGGCTTATTTCGAGTTATAATGTGGTAAGGGTTAAGGTGGGTCAAAAGAGGTAAAGGGTTTAACATAAGCATGCATAAAGTAATAAGTGAATAAAGGGATACAAAACATATTCTGAGATATACAAATCTAAATATACTACTACTTCGCACTTATTGATGCTACCAAAATGTTCTTCCTTTTTCTTTTCTTTTTCTCTTTTCTTTTCTTCTTTTTCTTTTTTCTTTTTTTATTTTTATATAATTGAAGAAACAACAAACAAAATAACAACTAGATACAATATGATCAAAAAGTAGAAGTATAACTCAACTCATCTCGGAAAGAAAAAATTTGTACCAAAAATCTCAAAATAGCGCGTAACTTAATACTTTACTAAGCTTGTGAATAGGTAGGCTAATGAGGTTTTGGGTTTTGAAATATGAGGTGTTTTCAAGGAATAAAAGGGTTAAGGCTCAACAGGGCTAACAAGGGATAAAAATAAGGGCAGGTCATTAAGCCAAGGGTTATCACAAAAAGTGCCTTAATCATTTCTATTAAGCATGCATCCAGTAGACTCAAACCGATTCAAAGTAAGTTCTGAAGGTAGTAACCTAAAGGAAAATCACACACTCAAAGAAATATGATGACTATAAATGGAGTCATACAAGTTCAATCCTCACATTAGCTCAAATGAAAATTCATTATGCATCTCTACACTATCTCATTGCTTAAGTGTCACAATTTGAGTAAGCTTATGCAAGCAACAACTTTTCATCATTTAACATGATTCACTCTCTACTCAAGTAGCCTAATCCAACTTCAAGCATGTATTCAATATTATTCCAACTAGCATGACAAAACCTCATGGAAAAATACATCAAAAATGATTCAAGTGTGGTTCCATTGCTTAACACAACACAACATCAAACAACAACGTAATATGCCTAAAACATGCATCCTAAACAGTAAATAAAACAAATTTAAACGATGCAATTGGTAAGGCAAATGTCACTTCCTCACACTTGGACAACACATTATCCTCAATGTGACAAGGCAACCACAAAATGGATTCAAAACATGAAACACAATATCAACCAAGCAAACAAATAACACAACTAACAAAGTAAATAAAACAATATAAAAAGTGATGGGTAAGAAGGCTTATAGGGATTGAGGTAGTGAAGGTGTATAAGAGGGGACTTCAATGTTCTTTGTCTGGATGAACTTAAGGAACTTCTTGTTCATGTACCGTTGCTTCTTGTGTACTTGTCGCATTTGGTTTCCGAGCTCATTGATCTGCACTATCATTTTTTGTTGATTTGCAGCCATTTGGTCAAGAATTTGCTAAAACCAATCAACATTTGCTGCTCATGTTAGTTCCTATTCGACTGCTTCTTCTCGGGGCTCTGGTGGCACCTGAGAACTGGATGGTTGAGACATGGCTACATTCTTGTCCTTCCTATTCTTAACCGCAGTACGCGTCTCCAAAATTTCAGAGCGTCTTAAATATGATAAATCAGAGACATCATAGCTAGTAGTACGCACAGCATCCATATCAAGATGATAAAACGAAGCCAAAGTAGTGACAATATAAGCTATACCAAAATATGAGCTTTTTTATTTAACGCAACTCACAATAGACCTAAAAATGCGATACAGGGTATTTATTTTAACTTTGTGATCTATGCACCAAAGAAAGAAAAGTTCTTTAGCAGAACACTTATTGATTTCAGTTTTATTAAACACAATTAAGCACATAAATTTTTGAAATAGTAAGTGCTCAGTGCTACGAATTAAGGTGTTCAGTGCATTCCTAGAATCAAATGTGTTTTCACCCGTAAGGCTTTTCCAATAGTCATCGACATAGAAGTCACCATGATCATCTAAAATTTTAGTGTTTGACAAGCCAAAAAGAACACGAATGACTGTATAATCAAGCTTATAAACATGAGCACCTATTCAAAACCAAAATGTATCCATTTTAGAATTATAACGTACAGTGGTAAAAAATTCAACAGTCATCATGGGGTATATCAGTACATCATAATGAATTAATCGACCCCAACCAATATTCACAGCTAATCGTTCAATATTACGCCTCAAACCTAGAGTTTCTAACAATTCAAAATCAACATATCTTGGAGGTAATAATTCTCTATCTTTAAAGTCCTGAAATTGCATACCTTCGTGTTTTGAAAATTTGCCGCTATATCGGTTTTACCTTCACCGGAGACTTATCGACGCAATTGGTCGATGGGTTTCCAAGCAACAAGCTTTTTTGGAGCCATTAAAGAAGAAAAATCTGCAAAGATAGGCAAACGAGAGAGTGAGTATATTTTAGAGAGAGAAGGAAATAAGAACTCACCAAATCCTTGTGTTCTGGATGGTGTAGTGTGAAATAAGTGTAAAAGAAGTGACTAATGATGGAAAAGATGAAGAAAATACCAAAGTTTGGGAGGAAAATGAAAGATTTTTGAAGCTAGGTTTAGCGAGAGAGTCGACTGCAGAGAGAAAAAGTGAAGGAGAGTGAAGAAAGAAGAAGAAAAGAGGTTTTTAAAAAGTTTCTATCGAAGGATCCCACAATCGTGGAAATCACTACTGTAGAGAGAGAAAGTGAAGAAAAAAGAAGAAAAGAGATTTTTAAAAAGTTTTTGTCGAAGGATCCCATGATCGTGGAAATCACTATGATTTTTAAGACCGCGGGTTAAGGCTCCAGAAAGTTTCTAAAGAGCTTTCCCACAATCATGGATAAAGGGTCCATTTTCGCGATCGTGGGTTAAGGTTCCAGAAAGTTTCTGGAAAGCCTTCCCACGTTCGTGGGAATCAACCTAATTGCCACGATCGTGTATTATCCAATTTTTTCCAACTTCTTATTCCTCTTCTAAGCTTAACATGCATTCCCAACATTCAATCAACTTACCAACACATCAAAATCAACTATCCAATAAGAAATTTAAAAAGAACACAAGTTGAAACTGAAACAAAATTCAAACCAAACATAATCAAAACCAAACAAATCAAACACACAAGTACACAAAAGCAAGCAAAAGAAAGATAAACATGCCAAGTTAAGGTCATCAACTTGACCATTTCACATGCTTTCATGAAGAAGTGGAAGAAAGGAAAGAGATGACTTCCTTTTCTTGTGAGTGTAGCCCTCCATCCCATTGACCTTGAATGCTTCACCCTTGTCATTTCTATCTCCAAAGCTCCATGGGGAAACGCTTGAATAACCTTAAAGGGTCCACTCCATCTTCACTTGAGCTTTCCAGGAAATAAACGAAGTCTTGAATTAAACAAAAGCACCAAGTCCCCACTCTTGAACTCCTTTTTTATGTGAGCTTCATGCCACTTCTTTGTCCTTTCCTTGTACAACTTGGCATTTTCATAAGTGTCAAACCTCAATTATTCTAATTCGTCAAGTTGTAACAATCTTTTCTCACCCGCAAGCTTCCAATCTATGTTTAACTTCCTCATGGACCAATAGATCTGATGCTCCAACTCTAAAGGTAAATGGTACGCCTTGCCATACACAAGTCTATATGGAGTAGTTCCTATGGGTTTCTTGAAAGTTATCTTGTAAGCTCATAGGTTGTCATTTAGCTTCAACACCTATTCCTTTCTTGAGGTGCTCACTACCTTCTCCAAAATCTTCTTCAGCTCTTTATTCACCACCTTTACTTGACCACTAGTTTGGGGTTAGTAAGAAGTCACCACTCTATGATGAACATTGTATCTTTTTAGAAGAGCCTCAAATGATTTATTGCAAAAAATGGCTCCCTCCATCACTTATAATCGCTCTGGGCACCCCAAATCTCGTAAAGATCTTCTTGATGAACTTTTCAACCACCTTACCGTCATTAATTGGAGTAGCTATAACCTCAACCCACTTGGAAACATAATCAACTCCAATTAATATGTAAGTGTTACCTGATGAGGATGGAAATGGTCCCATGAAGTCTAAGCCCCACATATCGAATATCTCCACCTTCATAATGTTTGAAAGTGGCATCTCATCCTTCTTCAATATGTTACCCACTCTTTGATAGTTATCACACTATAGCACAAAATCTTGAGCATCCTTGAACAAGGTTGGCCAATAGAATCCACACTCTAAGATTCGAGTTGCAGTCTTGCTAGATCCATAATGCCCTACATAAAGGGAACTACGACATTGCATAAAAATTTCTGGCATTTCATCTTTAGGGATACACCTACAAATCACACTGTCATCACATATCTTATAAAGTACAAGTTCATCCCAAATAAGATGAGAACATTGAAATACAAACCGCTTCCTTTGTTGATAAGAAAGATCATCAGGAAGAATATTACCTGAGAGGTAGTTTGCAATATCTGCAAACCAAGGACGAAAAGGATTATCTACCATCATTAAAGCCTCATTAGGAAAGCTCTCCTTGATTTTCTCTTCTATTTTATGGTGCCCTCCTTCAAGTCTTGAGAGGTGGTCAGCTACAACATTTTCTGCTTTCTTCTTGTCTTTAATCTTAATGTCGAATTATTTGAGCAGAAGTACCCACTGGATAAGCCTAGCCTTGGCATTCTTCTTCGTAAAAAGATATCACAATGCTGCATGATCTGTAAAAACAATGACAAGTGAGCCTAAAAGATAAGAACGAAATTTCTCACATGTAAATACCACAACAAGCAACTCGTTTTTCGTAGATGTGTAATTCAGTTGTGCTCTCGTCAAGGTCTTGCTTGTGTAATAGATAGTGTGTAGCCTCTTTTCCTTCCGCTTTCCAAGGACACAACTAATGGCATGATCACTTGCATCACACATAATCTCAAAAGGAGGCGACCAATCCGACGATGTTAAAATGGGTGCTGATATAAGTGCCTTCTTCATCCTATTAAAAGCATTCAAACAAGCATCATCAAAAACAAAAGGCACATCTTTAACTAATAAATGAGTTAAGGGTCTAGCGATAAGAGAAAAATCCTTGATGAACCGTCTGTAGAACCTTATTTGACCAATGAAGACTCGGATGCCCTTGATGTTGGTAGGAGGTGGTAACTTTTTAATTACTTCGGTCTTAGCTAGATCCACCTCAATCCCCTTGCATGAGATCTTTTGGCCCAATACAATTCCCTCTTGGACCATGAAATGACACTTCTCCCAGTTCAAGGCTAGATGAGACTCCTCGCATCTTTGAAGCACTCTGCCTAAATTAAATAAACAATGATCAAAAGAATCCCCAAAGGCAGAGAAGTCATTCGTAAATACCTCCATAAATTTCTTATTCATATATAAAAAATGGCCATCATGCACCTTTGGAATATGGTAGGTGCATTGTATAAATCGAATGGCATCCTCCAATAAGCAAAAGTCCCATAAGGACAAGTGAAAGTGGTCCTTTCCTAATCCTGTGGGTATATAACCACCTGATTGTACCCTGAGTATCCATCAACAAAATAGTAAAATGTATGGCCATCTACCCTCTTAATCACTTGGTCCAACAAAGGCAAAGGGAAATGATCTTTATTGGTGGCCAAATTGAGCTTTCGGTAATCAATACATTGAAGTGAATCACACGTTAATACAAAACTTATTATACGATATACAAATGCACAAGTAGGGGGGTTGAGTTGTGTATTCTTTTTCAGTAATCCCCTTCGTAAAAAAGTTCGTTAAAATGACCCTGTTCTTTTCACAAAAACTATGGAAAATTAAAGTTGTAAGGTATTTTCAAAAACTTGTGTAAAATTAGTAAGATCAAAAGTTAAGAGTTAAGAGTTAAGAGAAAGATTGAGAGTTGAGAGATGTTAACACAACGATTTTTATACTGGTTCACCCCAAACCGTGGGCTATGTCTAGTCCTCAGATATCTTTCTGAGATTCCACTATCTCTCAAAACGTTACAAGTATTCTTTGTTTTCGAGCCTCTTCAGGTCTCTTACAATCAGTATTCTTTCACACTTAGCCTCTACAGGCTATCTGCTCTACTTTCAACTGAAAGGTTTTTCGAGTTTTGTTACAAAAAAATAGCTTTAGATTTTTCGCACAATAGTTTCTCTCAAGTATTGCTAAGCTCTTTAATTTCGCTAACTTCATTCACTTTTGCAATCTTCGACTTCAACTCATATTTATAGTCTTTGTCTTCAACTGCTTCTTAATTCTTGTTTCTTGCTTCTTTCAAGAAATGGTTATTCAGTTGAATTCTATAACTAACTCAGCCTGATTCATGATTTGACGTGCTTTGCTTCCGTCTGCTTTTCTTCGTCTGCTTTCTTTCGCCTGCTTTCTTTTGTCTGCTTTTTATATCGTCTGCTTTCTTTCGTCTGCTTTCTTTCATCTACTTTTTATATCGTCTGCTTTCTTTCGTCTGCTTTTATATCGTCTGCTTTCTTTCGTCTGCTTTTTCATTTTTGCTTCCGTCTGCTTTTTAATTTGGCTTCCGTCTGCTTTTCATTTTAGCTTGCGGTTGCTTTTCATTTTTGTTTCCAGCTGCTTTTCATTATTATTTGTACTTCATCAAAATCATTTATGTAAAGTCATTTTGACTTAACAACTTCTACTGAACTAAAGAGTCCGCGTTGCATGCTCTTCAGGACTGTCGGTAAGTGAAAGCTTTCTGGTGCAAATTTCCCTCAATAGTGGTTGACACGAAGTTTTTTAACCAAGATATGGAGAGGTGGGTTAAAGCCAATCTTACGAAGCAATCTCAACTGCAGCAGATTCATTGGCCTATAATCTATGGAGTCGCCTACTGGTTCTTGTGGCGATGGCATAACAAAAGCATCTTTGAGGCTAATTTTGAGTGGATAGCAAATGGGGCCGGGGCAGTTATGGATTATGCCAATTGGATAATTAGAGCAAGAGTAGTGGAAAGTTGTGTCTATAAAGATCAGGGCTTACCTGTAGGTCATCTTATGAGTTGGACCAAACCGATAGAGGGGTGGGTCAAAATAAATACCAATGGGGCGGTAAAACATAAGCCAAACATTGTTGCTGTTGGAGGATTGATTAGAGATTGTCATGGACAGTGGTGCGGGAGATTTCTCCAATACCTCAGAAGGGCCTCGCCAATAACTGCCGAACTCTGGGGAGTCCACTCAGGACTTATTCTTGCCTAGACGCTTAGATATCGACGAGTGATCGTCAAAGTGGATTCGTTAAAGGTGATCAATATTCTCTCCTCTTCTATTACACAATCGACTGAGTATTCTTTCTTGGTGACAGGTACCCGTGACCTACTCCATCGAGCGTGGGAGGTGAAGGTTCAACACGTGTATCGAGAAAGGAGCCAGTATGCAGATAGTCTGGCCTCTCTCGCCGCACTATCAAGCCCAGGACTCCACATTCTTCAAGAGCTTCCGACTATAGTCATGGCTCACCTACACCGTAATCAACACAGAGTTTTGTACCGCAGATCTATGCGTTAGTTAGGGTGTGTTTTGGGTTTTCTTTCCTTTATAACAAAAAAAAAAAGAAGTTTGGAAATCATGAGAGAGGAGCCCATACCCTTAAAGTTGCTTTCTTTGATTTCTTCATGTGCTATGTTTCTTTAACATCTCTTAGTACAATGCATCTGTCATGGAGTAAATTAGAATGTTAAAAGAAAAATTTTCCAAGGTACTGCTTGCTAATACGGAAAGCATAACTGTCTGTGTGTTTCTTTATTTCTATGGTTTTGGGGGATTTTTTCAATTATGGAAAATTACTGTGTACTGCTTCTTCTTTCATAACTTCTGGAATTAGATTTTTTAATAGAAAATTATAGTTTTGACCCATGAAATTTTGATATGGATGAGTCGTTTTTTCAAATTTTTTGATTTCTTAAGTTTTGGTAATATTATTGACATTTTGACCTATAATCAACATTTTAATTTTAGTTTCATCTTATGATTATGATTATTATTTTTGATATATTAAAGTATAATTAAGTTAATTTGTTAGTCACCAAAGTGGCCAAAGTAATTTTTGAATGTATGGTCATATAATTTATGTATTTTATGAAATGCTATTACAAAAAAATTATTAGTTGATAGAGATTAAGGACTTTACCTAAAGGTAAATCAATGTTCTATAACTAATAAATATAAAGGAGAAAATTGATATGCTCTTGTCACATATATACAGTAATCCAAATATGCTATATGTATTTGATGAAATTTATTTAATTTTCTTATAAAGTTTAAATAGCATTCTAATAATGATGATGATATGTATTGTTGTGTTTACCCAAAGGAAACCTATAATATATTTAATGTATATGCTTCTTGTTTGAATCTGTTAATTGGTGAGTGTTTATATGTTTGCAGTTATTAGCCTTCACTCTCAAACTTCATCTGTTACCTTGTTCACTTATGTGAATTTCTTTGAATGGAGTAAACAAGTCACTTTCCATTTAGGTGCTTTGGATCTTGACTTAGCGTTGTTAGAGGATAAGCTTTCTGATCTTAATGATATTAGTACAGAGGCTAAAAAGGCACACTATAAGGCATGGGCAGGGTCTAATAGGTTATGCTTGAATTTTATAGAATGACAATTGCCAACAACATTAAGTCTACTCTTCTTAGCACTAAAAAGCAAAATGCCAAATATTTTCTTAAGCTTGTAGAAGATAAGTTTCGTTTTATCGATAAGGCACTTGCAAGGACACATAAGGCTTGGTTCGAAAAGAAAGGTATACATTATGTTTTTGTATGCTTTGAATTAAATTTATCTAAAGTTCCTTCTAATACTTGGTAGTTTGATTCTGGTGCCACTACTTATGTTTCCAATATTATGCAGGAATTCCTTACAATCTAAACCATAAGCCCAACTAGTAACTTTCTGTTTATGGGGAACCAAATGAAGGCCCCAATTGAAAATGTAGGGACATAAAGGCTAACACTAGATAGTGAGTTTCACTTGGATCTAATGAACACTCTTTATGCACCTTCAATTTTTAGAAATTTAATTTCTGTTTCTATACTTGATGCTAGTGGTTATAACTTTAAGGGTGGATATGGTTGTTTTAATTTTGTATAAAAATAATTCCTTTATTGGTTATGGAATGCTTATGGATGGTTTATATAAATTGAAATTGATGATGTTTTTTTTTTTCTGAATCCCTATTTATTGTTATGATATCATAATGTTAGAATGAAACGTATTTTGGTGAATGAACATTCTACTTACTTGTGGCATAAATGTTTAGGTCATATATCAAAAGAAATGTTAGAAAGATTAGTAAAAAATGAGATTCTATTGAATCTAGATTTTACTTATCTTGGCTTATGTGTGGAATGCATTAAAGGCAAGCAAACCAAACATAACATAAAGGAGCCACGATAAGCAGTCAGCTTTTTAAAATAATACACACCAACATTTGCGGACCTTTTGACACTCCGTCCTGTAATGGAAAAAAATACTTCATAACCTTTATAGATGATTTTTCACATTATGGATATATCTATTTGCTGCATAAAAAATCTCAAGCTATAAATACCCTTGAGGTATTTGTAAAGGAGGTTAAAAGCAATTAGATAGAAAAGTGAAAATTATAAGATCTAATAGAGGTGGTGAATATTATGGAAAGTATGATGAATCTGGACAGTGTCCTGGTCCGTTTGCTAAATTCCTCGAAAGTCATGGCATATGTGCACAATATACTATGCCAAGCACACCGCAACAAAATGGTGTGGTAGAAAGGCAAAATAAAACATTAATGGATATGGTTAGGAGTAAGATAAGCAATTTCTTATTACCCAAAAGTTTGTGTATGTAAGCATTTAGAACTGCTATGTATCTATTAAATAGGGTTCCTCATTAGGCAATTTTTAAAACTTCTTTCGAGTTATAAACTAGAAGGAAACCTAGTTTAAGACACCTGTGTTGGACCCCGAACTTTTCTTGGAATTTAGAACTATTAAATGATAAATTGTTAGTGATTAGTTATGAGTAAAGAAAAAGGAGAATTCTTGAAATTGAAATGATATACAAGATTTAGGTAGTGAATGTAGTAAGTTGATGATGAGTGGGTATATGTGTGTATGTTCTGTTATTAATGTTCACGATCAATCATGGACTATAATTTGT
>JANITX010000211.1:73976606-73987715 GCA_027564395.1 Erythroxylum ulei | reverse complement strand
TTTTACTTATGTTATAATCCATATAAAAGATTTGGTTAGATATATTTTTATTTATGTTTCATATGGTTTAAAATTATATAATAATTAATATATTGTACTTTGCATATTGTTTAATATGCTTTTAATAATATTTATATACATAAATAATTTTATTATAAAATAAAATATAGCTCAAATTAAAAGTACTTTTTATTTTTATGTTACCAAACGACCTACTGTATAAAATTCTTTAAAAAAAACTCTTTTTTAAATTATAATCAAACAATCAACTGACTTCTTAGAAAAGTTATTCTTAGAAAAGATCTACAGAAAAAAAAAAAAACCTCCAACTCACAAAAACTTTACTAATATAAGTTTAATCAGCTTAAACTTAATTTGTTAGTTCAAAATAACGCGATATGAAATTAATTAAAAAATTCTTGAAAAAAAACTTAGAATAAATTATTTTAAAAATAAAGTATTTTAAGTCGGACTTGGACTTTGAGTGGGCCTAAGTGTGGAAACAAGACCAAGGTGAAATGATGAGTAACTATCTTTTGATTCACTGGTTAGATCCCAAAGTGGCATTAAATGTAGACATTTGGAGAAGAAGAGCTGGCAATCGGCTCTTCTCTCGGTATAAAAGTACGAAATTGAAAATTTTGAATCGGAGCATCAACCAACCCAAGTCCAAGAACAAGAAAGAATAAATTCACCGCAGTGCAGATATGGAGATGGAGACAGTACAGTTCATAAACTGAATTCTGAACACAGGATTCGTATAAGGAACCCTAACCCTGACCCACAAACATGTGTCGCCTTACTCAATGCTGCGCTCCTTCCTTAACTGAATCCACTGTTCTCAGATAATTCCAAAAAGCGGAAATTTCTTCACGAAGTTCGTCGAGCAATCATTAATGTCTCCCACACTCCTACTCTGCACAAGAAACCATTTCTGTTAGATGCTCCTGCCTATCAAACATGAAGGCTTTCATTTGATTTTTTGCTAAAAGAAAACGAAAATCGAGTTAGCTCCTGATATAGTTTTTCACGTGCTGCTCTGACAACTTTTTTAAATTACGTTACAGTTCATACTTCATAGACCGGAGTTTAGGTTAAAATGTTATATTAAATATTTTTTAATAAAAATTTAATAACAAATATTATTAAACTAAATTAAATCGAAAAGTTAAAAAATGAATTGAAAAGTTAACTAATTCAAAATTTTATTGTTAAATCGGTTAAATTGGCTCGATTTTTAATATATTGATTTTTTATCATGTTTTAAAAATTGAACTGAAAATTAAACTGATATTACAAAAGATTTAATGTTTAAAATATTCAACCAGTACGAGACTACTTTAAAATTGACAAAAAATTGAATTAAAGAATTTGGAATATTATTGAAAAAGATTATCCTTACTTGTGTTTAATTTAAAAAAATGTTAAATAAAAATTAGTTGATTTATTTTTAATTTATACAAATTTATTAATTCATAAAAATTGATCGACTAATTAATAAGTTGATCAATTTTTAACAACAAAAATTATTAAAATAAATGAAATCATAAACTCTGAACATCAAGAGTCATAATAAAGGATTAAGGGTGGTAATGACTCGGGCCTACCCAAGCTTGAGCTTAGTCTAACGTTTTCTATTGCCTGAGGCACTCGAACTCAAATAAGCCTGAGCAATCCTAAGCTCAGCTTGATCTAAAACTTTTTAATTTTTAAATTACAAATCAGAAAGATATTTTTTTCAAAATAATATCATTTTATCTTTAAATTTTAGGCTTTAATTTGAGTCGAGTTGAAATAGTTTGAGTTTGAGTCTAACTTAAATCTGAAAATTTGAACAAAATGGTTCTAGTCCAAAGCTTAATGGCCGAAACCTGATTAACTCAAATCAAACTTGTTGATGTTAGGTTAGACCAGGTCGAACCGAGACTCGGGTGCCATGTTTACTCAAGATATGCAATACAGTGATTATGAAATACCAATGAGAAATTATTATCTATGTATTTTTTAACTTACCAACCAAACAATTCTTGGCTGTTGCATTAGGTAGCAGGTTGCATTGACACACACAATCAACCAAGTCCAGACACATGACATGTGAGAGTTTGTTCAAAACCTTGGAAATGAAAATACCAATCTTTTTCACTACTCAGGTAAATTGGTCTCTAAGTAAAGCTTTCACTTGTCATGTATTTGTAAAGTTTGTTGAAACTTGGAGATCCAACCCCAACAACTTAGTATAACCAGCCAAAACTGTTCCAACCAGAAGAGTTTCAAGGAACTTGAGAACAAAGAGATGTTCTGTTCTTTTCTTATCGTGATGATTTTGTCATGACGGAGAAACAAGTTTAGCTATCAGTAACTATTGTTCAATCTTACATGGCAACAACTTCAGAGTAGGAAATATATCATATATGTTGGTTTATTTTATTTTTCAATGCCCAATCGAAGATAAAAAAATAAAAATTGCTTAAAACAATAGCAAATTATGTGAATTTTTCTTAATTTTTAAATAATTATAAACTTATGTTATAAGATCTTTTTACTTATAAGTTAGATTTAACTGCCAATTGTTCCTATTTTGAATTATCCATTATTTTATTTCTAAAAAATATAAAATTTAAATCATTTTTATATCTATTATCATCATCACACCTAGTCCAAAGTTCCGCAGTAAAGCGGAGTCCGAGAAAGTTTGATAGTACAAAACCTTACCCCTATATAGTAGAGAAGCTGCTTCCTATAAATCAACATACAGATGTGATAAGAAAATTGTTATGCAAGAAAAATAATAGTACTATCATTTTTGTATATATGACAGTACTAATAGAAGAATAAATTTTAAAAATAAAATAATAATAATAGAATCGTAAATACAAACAAAAAAATTATCCAATACCAAATTTTATTGTTACTATATAAAAAATTATTAATTTTAACCTTTAATACCAACTAGGCAATCCCTGATTAGAGGGCTCGAGGAATACCATATCATGTGCTTAGGTACAAATCATTAATCGGAGATGAGGGAAAACAAAGCAAGATAGGAGTGTAACCTCCAAATATGCTGGCCAAGACATACAAGCCTTTTCTCTTTGTAGGTACAAAATCTTAAGGTTTGCCTTTTGAGAATCTTACACCGCCGATCTCTTCCCGTTTAAATGATCTTAAACAGGGTATATGGTCTAAAATTTTTTGATACACATGATCCTTAAAGTTAATGTTAAAAATTAAACAATATCAACAACAATAATATTATAGCAATAATCCTAATAAGAAGTGATGTTTGAAGAGGTTTATAAGTATGACAATGTTTGAAGAGGTTTAAAAGTATGCTGCATTACTTATAACTAATAAAGATATTGTTTTTAATAGACGTATATGAAAGAATAATTTATAAATATTAATTTGTCATTTAATTTTAATAATAAATTATATTATTATCTTTATCTAATACCAAAATTTTTGTAATTACATAAAAAAGTTATTAATTTTAACATTATTATTAAATTAATTAAATATTATGTTATAAATAAATTTTAATGTTATCGATTAAATTATAAATATTAAAATGTTATATATTAATTAAAATCTTTATAATTTTTTTATATTTGTTTGTTTGTGTTTCTATGGTACAATGAAGATAATAATTGAAGAAGTGGTTTTGGCAGTTGATAGGTTGCTCAACTATGGTTTACTTTTAAAGATTTCGATGTAATAAAGTATTTATATATTTTTTAATGGGTAATAAAATATTTCCACATCCCGCTTTCCCATGGCATTGACTTCGACCATACTGACGACTTACTGAGCCTTTCAGTAACTGCAGCCGCATGTTGGAATACTAAATCCATGCCAGTTATTATCCATTTAATAAATTAAATTGACTTTGACAATTATCAAACACTCTTTATTTACAATAAACCCATAAATAAATTAATAGGATAGATTATAGTATTTGATTTTAATAAATTGATTATCAAATATTTTACCCATAACTCACTTAATTATTTACTTTTAACTCGAGCTGAAAATAAAAAAATTAGGTCAAATTCAAATAATTATTATATTTATTTGAAATTTTACTTAATTGTTATGACATGAATAGAGAAGAAAATAAGTTTGTTGTTGTGAGTTATTTAAAAACAGACTCTTTATTATTTAAGATAAGTTTTCATACTACTAAATTTTCTCAAACTTCGTGTTTTAGTAAAGTTTATACTAAGTTCCTTAGGGGGTGGTCAAGTTGGTAGAATAGAGAAGTATGAAGCCAAAAGATCCTATGTTAGATTTTCCCCAATTTACGCTCTCGCTCTAGCCTGTCGTTCAAGATTTGCTTAATACGAAATACTCTATTGACATAATTTATAAGCTATTGCGTCAATCTGAAGATTAAATATAATTTTACGTCAATTTTTTTGAAATAGTAATTAGGAGGTAAGATTATATCCTATTAAACCTCTCTAAAGCATGTTAGTAAAATTTTTTCTGAGTTAGGGAATAAATGGAAACATACCTTATGTTATTTGGGGTTTAAATTTGAGGCACTATTTATTTCAATCATGTACTTATATATTGACAGGTACCTACTTCATACGGAAGCATAACACGTGTCTAATCAATTAATTAGTCAATAAATGCAAAAATTCTGGGTGGGGGAACAAAGTCATTTTCATGTTTCATTCTTCCATATATGCAAAATTTAACCAATAAATACAAAAATTGGACTTGTAACAAATCTTTTTTAAATTATATTTTATTGGCACAGCATAAATTAAACAAATTTATGTAATATTTATTTATATATTTTTCTATTTATACGATACTGCATTTTTATTTATAATTTTGTAATATTTTTATGCTGCATTACACGTGGGTCTATCAGAAACAACCTATTTATAAGTTAAGAGTAAAATTGCACATTACCAAACCTCTCCAAATCTCTCATTTTAGGTGTTATCGTTGTTTTTGTCTTTTTTTTTCTTTTAGCAGTTTTTAAAAATCTTATAAATTTCTTATGAGTCTATCGAAAATTATCTAATTAAATATAAGGTTATATATATTTTTCACTTTTCCAGACTCTACATTTGAATAGAATTCCTACCAAGATAATATTATTGTTGGTGTAAGATGTATTAAATAATTATCATCAACATTTAGTTAAAGTCCCACCGAGGCGCGATGTTTGATTAAATAAATTCCTTAGAAAATGGTATAATTAAAATATATTAAGAAATTTTTGACTTAAAGAATTTATAAAGAATTAGAGTTTGTTCCTTAATTTTATTTTATTAATTTATTAGAATATATAATTTATGAATTATTATATACAATTAAATGATTTATTTAATATAAATTAAAAAATTGTAAATATAAAAGAAACTAAAAAATTGCAATCCAAAACAAAAGAGGTATTTGACAAACAGTTTATCAGTTATTTTTTAGTTTATTGACTAAAAGGTAACTTTTTGATCATCTTAAAAAGTCATTGATGTGTTTGACGAGTGATTTATTAGTTTGCTTATTTAATTTACTGATTTCTAAAAGCTCCATAAGATAAACTTTTGGAGTTAACTGTTTACATAATGACAGTATTGTGTTTCACTTTATTCTCTAATTTTGCTCTGTGTATTTTTAAAGTTGGTTTTTTTATTGTACAATTATGTGGTAAAGTTTGGAAGGATATAATAAAGAAGTTAATTAAATTTTTTTAATATTTGTCTAATTTTATAATATTAGTTTACATTTAAAAATACCATAATATTAAGTTTTTGAAAATAAAGAGTCACGCAAATTAATATTTTTAGTATATAACTACTATATATCGTATATGTGTCATGCTATAATTATAAATATTTTTAATTTATAAAATAATAAATTATATATATATTATATAAAAAATACTAATATGATGTAACTCGTTGCATCATTTATATTAATAGGAAATTTTACGTTAGATTATTATTATTATTATTATTATTATTATTATTATTTTTTATCAAAGTTTTAAATTTAATTTTGTAAAATTAAATATTTAAATCTAAATTTTTATACAAATATTCAACGAAATACTAAAAATATAATATTTATGTCCTTATAATTTTTTTTAAATTATGTCTTTATAAATTATTTTATACATTAATAATTAGTACTAAATAACTAATTTTATCAAATATCTTTAATAAATAACTGATATTATCTATTGATTAAATTAATTAATATAATCAATTATAAACTAAGTAAAAGTTCAAGCAATACTTACGTTTGTAGATCAATCCAAAGTCATTTTCAAATTCCACTGTATCAGTGGCACTTTTGTAATAAAAATTTCGACAGAACCCAGACTTTAACAACGCATCAACTCTCTAACGTCTTATTACTATGTTGTCTTGTCTTCTTTCTTCAGTCTTAGCTTTTCTTTTTCTTTCTATCCGTTGAACATCACTCTCGTATCGTATCTCCTCCTTCGAAGCATTTTTCTTGTACACCGAACACCAACAATTTTCCCGAGAAAATATAGAGTTCTTGGGGTTTCAGGAAACCCATCAATGTCGGTCTCAGGCGACAAGAAGAGCAACGACGATGACGGCAACTCTTTGCATCAGAAGCTGACCTCAAAAACGCCATTCCTTAGTCTAAAACTGTATATGCTGATAGCTATTCTCTTGGCGTGTCTACTCTTAGTTTGTCTTCTGATATTCCTCTGCATACGCTTGAATCGCGCGTCCCGGAGACGCAACAGAATGCGCGTGAAGCACAGCTCGGGGCTGATCCCTGTTGTGTCTAAAGAAATCGTGGAAATAAAAGCATTGGATCGAAAGGGTGACGAAGAGGAAGATGGGATAAGAGTTGGAAGAAATGTGGACTTTGTTAAAAATAAGGAGATCAAGGTGTGTGGTGGCGGCGGCGGTGATGTTGAAGATGGAGAGAAGAAGAAGAAGCAGAAGAATGGAAGCAATAGTGACGAGTCGTCGGGTGGTGCCAGTAGCGACGTGTCGGTGGAGGCCCAGAACATAGGGTGGGGTAGGTGGTATAGCTTCAAGGAGTTGGAGGTTGCGACGCGTGGGTTTACGGAGGAGACTGTGATCGGAGAAGGAGGCTACGGCGTCGTTTATAGAGGAGTCTTGCCTGATGGCTCTGTGGTGGCTGTGAAGGATCTGCTAAACAACAAGTGAGTGTTTATTAAAAAAAAATTACGTTTTTTGATTAAGGTTGTTGTTCCTATTTTCTTAAAATTCTTATAATTTATCGAATTGTTCGTTTAATAATCAGAACTTGTTGCAGTCTGTCGGTGGAAGATCCTCCATGGATGCTTTGCTCTTTAGTTCTTTTTTCTTTTCTTTAGTTCCCTTTTTTAATATTATTATCCATTGCTTTGTCAACTTTTTTATATATTTCAGCTTAGGAAGTAGAGGCTTTTCTTCCTTTCACATGTGATTCTGATTTAAGATGGCCAATGACATGCTTATGCATAAAAAATAACAATATATAGTAAAACTTTCTTTTCTTTTCAAGGATTGATAAGGTGAGAGGAGCTTTTGTCTGACAATATGATGTGCTAAATGAGAAATTTTATCCAATGGTATGTTACAATCTTTAGTGTTTATAAACCCTGATCTTGTTATGAATTGGGAATCTGAGAAGAATAAGAGAATTTGGAGAAGAAAACATTACTCCTAGAGCAACTGTTAGTATGAATAAGAGAAACTCTGTTACAGAATCTGCTCTACCAGTTTTGCAGCGTTTATAACGACTATAGTAGCCGTTATGCACAAACTGATGAAAAAGCTACACATTTTGTTTTCTTGTGCTGTCACTAATATGAATAGAGTTGTTTTCCCTTGCGCATTTCTCTTCCACGCATACAGACTGTGTCACATTCTTCTTCAACTTATCATCTTCCTCCTTGAACTTCCATCATAACATGATATTATGTGGTAAACTGTAAAGAAATGTCTTATGCGGCTAATTTATGAACATGATTTCAAGGAGAGAAATGATTGGTACTTGAAGTGAGATTGTGATGAAGATTATTATGTTATTCTACTTGCTGACAACTTATACCACAATATAGAGACATCCTGGATTGTAGTAGTACACTGCAGTTACGGGATCTGCTTTGAAATCCATTACAAACTTGGTGGTTAAACACTATTACGGTGACGATACTTTAGGGGAGGTTGACTCTTTCCAAAATTTGTGATTACAACTCATTTGAGATGAACTTTTTAAGTATGATTGCTTATGCTGGTGGAGGACAGTTTTCTTTACCAGTTCCTGCAGAATCCATATGAAAAAAGTTCACATAGCATGAAATTTACCTTTTTAGGGGGCAGGCAGAGAAGGAGTTCAAGGTGGAAGTTGAAGCCATTGGAAAAGTAAAGCACAAAAATTTGGTGGGTCTAATTGGATATTGCGCAGAAGGTGTTCGGAGGTAATGATCAGTCGCTCGGCCTAATTGAAGGAGAAGACATGCACCATCATGTTTCAAATATTTGTTCATTGTCACTTTTAATGGGTGTGCAGGTTGCTTGTTTATGAATACGTTGACAATGGAAATCTGGAGCAGTGGTTACATGGTGATGTAGGGCATATAAGCCCTCTGACCTGGGAGATACGAATGAAGATTGCAATTGGGACGGCAAAAGGGTATGATTCTCTAGCCTTCATTTCATGCCTGACCTCATTACTGTTGTTTGTTGGTAATGAAAATGAATTTCAGAAGTGTCGATTTACCAGTCAATCATGATCTTGACGAGGATTCACCAACTCAAATTTCATATAACTGCTCGTCAGAGGCTTGTAACTTGAATATACAGTTCTGTATTCTCACTGCCCATGAATGTATTTGTGTTCCTGATCCCACAGGCTAGCATATTTGCATGAAGGCTTAGAACCTAAAGTTGTCCACCGAGATGTGAAGTCCAGTAACATACTTTTGGACAGAAAATGGAACCCCAAGGTCTCGGACTTTGGTTTGGCCAAACTGTTGGGATCTGAAGCGAGCTACGTGACCACACGTGTTATGGGTACATTCGGGTATCTCCTTTCACATATTCCTTGTGCTTTCAACACTTCTCCAATGTGGATGACCGGCAGATCTTTTCACATTATTCACAGTAAATTTATTTTTCATTCCAGATATGTTTCTCCTGATTATGCAAGCACAGGCATGCTTAACGAGGGCAGTGATGTGTATAGTTTTGGAGTCCTTCTAATGGAGCTGATTACTGGAAGGAGCCCCATTGATTACTCTCGACCAGCCGGAGAGGTGGAAACAAGTTCACTTTTTGTATTTCGAAACCATACACTGGACTCAACTCCTAATGGCTGCTTCCACTGCTTTTCTTTCAGATGAATCTGATTGATTGGTTTAAAGGGATGGTAGCAAGTCGACGAGGAGAAGAGGTTGTAGACCCTCTGATTGAAGTTCCACCACCTCCAAGGGCCTTGAAGAGAACCTTGCTCATTTGTCTACGATGTATAGATTTAGACGCTAGCAAGCGACCGAAGATGGGGCAAATCGTTCACATGCTCGAAGCAGACGACTTTCCTTTTCGTACTGTACATCTTTCTCCCGCATCCTCTCGTTTTTTGTATTAATTCTTCTTTTTGAATTCTAAGATGAAGCATAGAATAACAATGAAGTTATAGGATGAAGCATATAACATTAATAAGGTTATAGGACATTTCATTCTCTCTTCGCAAGGTTAGGACATACCAATAGTGATATATATATATATATATATATATCTATCTTTCCTCTTATTTCCTCTTTCAAAAATCAGTTATCTCTGCAGGAAATCAAATCAGTCCGAGATAGGGACTCTCTCCCTCCGAGCAGTGTTGCGTCCAACAGAGTTCTGAATCCGACCAGACAAGCCAATCGCAACCTTGAGAGGCCGAGGCCAAAATGATCATTGTCAATTTGAAGGGTATCCAAATTATTTTGCAGTGTAACATCAATAGTAGTATACAAAGAAATTGTTACACGGATTCAGTTGTGAATATAGTAGTCAAACTTCTGCTAATACATTCGCAGCATTCTGGAAAAGGCCTTGTAAATATGATTATGTACTCAAATATGTGATCTTCAGGATGTCAAAGTATATGTTAAGCATTTTGGGATCCAACCAAAACTGGATTTATGAATTAGGGATGGTATTTTGGCTCGAACCGGCTCATCCCAACTTGAAGTCAATAGACTCGGTTGAAGTTGGCTGAATATTATTAAATATTAGTAACAATTTGAAAAACATAAGTCCAGTAAACTACCGCATTCGAACCAAACTTGCGAGTCTCTGCTTCAAATCAATTACGATGCAAAGTCAGATCAAAAAAATAATTTCATCCAAAACTGGTATAATACAGATGGTGTGTGTCTTTCAGTTGCTTGGGGCAGAGGAAACGTCAAGCACGCTCGTACTCAAGTAGACTTCTTAAGGTAGCAATGGTCCCAACATTACTCGACGTAGACGAGCCCAATTGGGCCTAGGTACTCTTAAGCGCCTAACTGGGGTTGATTTTTTTTTGCTTTTAAAAATAGAATTGATTACTTGTAAGTTGTAACTATTCAGCTTCGCATCGGAAATAAACTAGATAGTTCGATGGAGATGACAATAAGTTAGATTGAGTTTAGACTCTCAACCAAGATCTAATCAGGTCTAACCGTCTAAGGCAGCCATGCTTTAGCCTAACTTAGTTAAGTCTATGTTTGGTTAAACTTATATTATATTAGTAGAGTTTTTTTATCTTTTATGTAGATCTTTTTTTACCAGAACTTTTCTAAGAAATTAGTTGACTTGTTGACTATCATTTTAAAAAGAGTTTTTTTTTAAAGCTTCGTACATTAGACTGTTTGACAATATAAAAATAAAAATAATTTTAATTTTAACTATATTTTATTTTGTAATAAAAATTATTTATACATATGAATATTATTTAAAGTATATTAAATAATATGCAAATCACAATATATTAATTATTATATAATTTTAAATCTTATAACACATAAATCAAAATAAATCTAATCAAATCTTTTATATATATTATAACATAAGTAAACTAATATCGAAAATAAATATTAAAACATATAAAAAAGCGAAATAATAT
>JANITX010000211.1:73936051-73958145 GCA_027564395.1 Erythroxylum ulei | reverse complement strand
TGCAAAAAAAGACAAGCAATCATAGTAATTTCTGAATTTGCAGAGAAGAGGAAGACACATAAATATTGGGTTTTGTGATGGGTGTTAAACGATGACCGCTACATTAAATACGCGTGCACAAAAAGGTAAGCAATCATAGTAATTTCTAAATGTGGAGAGAACAGAAAGACAAATCAATATTGTGTTGCATTAAATGATGGCTGCTGCATTAAAGAGGGGCGCCGAAAAAGCAAAGCGATCGTAGTAATTTCTGAACGTGCACAGAAGCGAAAATTATTATATAAGGTCAAAAATTTTACGTAAATTAATTATTTAAAATAATTATAATAAATTATAAATTATAAATTATTATCAAATTTAATTCATTATAATAAGTATAAGAGTTTTCTTAAGTTGTTATCATTTGATTAATTCACGTGTGTAATATTCATATTTTACGTAAATTAATAATTTTAACTTTTTAAAACATAAATTTAAGAGAAAAGAAATTTTTATGAAAAATTAAAAATTACAAAAAATTTAAATTATATAATTTTTCTATAACTAGCTAAACTTCAATAAATTTGGGCATCTTTTATCCTATAATGTACATGTTTTTTGATTCCCTTGTTTGGTTTACACAATCAGACTCCACAGACTCCGTCAAAATCTCCGGCGACTCCGGCGACTCCGCAGCAGCCAAAACCAGCAGGTGGTTGGTGTATGCCAAAGTCAGGGCTTTCTGATGCACAGTTACAGGCCAATCTCGACTATGTGTGTGGCCAAGGCTTAGACTGCAGCCCTATTCAGCCAGGAGGTGCTTGCTTTGAACCAAACACTGTAGCTTGCCATGCTGCTTTTGCCATGAATCTCTATTACCAGAACTCCGCCAAGAACTCTTGGAACTGTGATTTCTCAGAAACGGCCACACTCACATCTCAAAACCCTAGTAAGTTTTTATTTAATTCGATAATTAATTTAATTTTTTAAGAAATATTTTCAATTAGTTTCTAATTTCTCAAAATTTATAATCTAATAACCATATTTTTCAAAATTTATACAACAGAATTTAAACGTTAATAAATAGTTAATTGAGACAACATTTTGATTTAAATATTGTAAAATTGAGAAATATTAATCATTAAATTAAAAAATTTAAGAAATTGAACACTTAATTGAAAAAAATAGTCACTTTTGAATTTTTATTTCTTATTTAACGAAATTATAAATTTTAGATAATTTTACACGAATTAATTAAGATTTGATCGGATTAGAATAAGGGACAGTACGAGGCTCAACTTTATCGATGGGAATGACTTGACTTTTATGCTAAAAAAAACTTAAATTTAAAATTAAAGAGATAATGTTTTAAGAAATATCTCCATAACAACATCATGATGTTGGATAAAAACCCTATTGTTGTGAGTTTCCTAATTTGTTCTTTATGTTCTTGTCTCTTGTAGGTTATAATGGTTGCACCTACCCTGGTGGAAGCACTTGACCAAAACCAGCCAATGGTCTACTCATTTGATGCTGAATAAATGAAGTGGCTGGTTTAATAATTTCCATGGGAGTACCTTAGAGGCTCTAGATTATAATAAGATTGTAGTAAAGTTTTCCTTTTAGTTTTGTACCACATAAGTGTACATCATATCTCTATCTCCCCTCTTCACTGAGTGACTATGTTAGTCATTATAAAAGAAATGCAGCTAGGCTATGTATTATATTTAGCGGTGAGGTTCCAAGGATGTGAAGACAAGTATTTTGCTTTTCCTTATTCCTAAAAAGGTAAATCTGTTGGAAGTGGAAGCTGAAGTTTCTTTCCCATTTAACTTATACTTGAAAATGGTTGCAAATAGAGATGGCGATAGATCGGGTCGGGTCAGTTGAGCTTAACCCAACAACTTTTATTGGGACTTAGGCTAGACTCAAGGTTTGATTGAGCTTGAGATTTGACTAAGCCTGAAGTAGTCAAGCTTGCGCTTAAGTCTGAGTGTCTGACTTAACTCGACCTGATCTGATTTTTTTTCTTTTGAAATAAAATATGAATTAAGTCAAATGTGAAAAAGATATCTAAAAAAATTGAGGTATCTAATATGTGATTGATCATGATCCGTCTATTCTATATTATTTTGTTATTTTATACTTTTGTTTTTGACTTAATGAAGTATAAAGAAAGAACAACTTGGTTTTATTCTTTTTACGTCTTAGTAATATTTTATTGAAACTTATAATGGTGTCGTTGAATATTTTGTTTTTCTCCATGTTTTGTAATTTTGTTGGCAAAAAAAAAGAAAAAGGTCAAATAGCTTAAGCTTGAAGTCAGTAAAAAACAATGTCATTTTTTTAAATAATTTTTGGGATTAGCCTGGCAGCTTAAGTCTCGAGACAACCCAAGGCTTGATTTTTTTGAAAAATTTAGGTCTAAGATTTGATCAATCCAAATATAGTTCATTAACTTTGAGTTAAGTCGAGCCGAGCCGGTCCAAATGATATCTAAGCCACATGGTCTTTTTACAATTGATCCCAAGACATACATTATTATGTGACCATGCTTCCTTTAGTTATTGTAAGCGTTTTCTCCCTGTAGAAATGCAATTGGTTAATCTATGACTAGTTTTAGTCAACCCAATCAATTTTTGAAGTAAAATTATATCATTTTAGCCTAGTAATATTTTAGTCATAAATTGAAATAATATCTTTTTTAGCTTAAATTAATATTGACCCAATTCTTTTAAAATTAAATTTGATTCTAAACTCAATTAATTCGAAATTTATTAATTTATTGAGTCAAAATAAGTTTAACTAAAAATCTCTCTTTAATTTAAAATACATAATCGTCATTATTTACATAATCTTCAGTTATAATTTGTTAATTTTTATTAAATTTTTATTTCAAATTAAATATCATTATAAACACAACAATTAATTATTTAATAATATTAAAATGATTACACAAACTTTAGTAAAAACATGTTCTAAAATAAAATTGCGATATTACATTAACCTTCTTAGTTCTTTCTCTTGAGCTTTATAGATATTGAGTATTTGGCTTTTTTTTTTTTTTTATGGACAATGATTTGCGGGAGAGTTGACTTGAGCCAATAGTTTAAACTTTAACTTTAAAGTCGTCCGAAAACTTCTCTAATCCACCGTGACAAGTCTGGATCCGGTTTTTCTATACCCACACATCCTCCGCACTTTATTTACTGACTGTTGTAGAGAGAGTCAGTTTTTATTTATTTACTTTTTTATTTTGCATCATTTTTTTTATTATCATATCTGTCAATGGGCTTATTAGAAATAACTTTTTATAATATAGAAGTAAAATTGTATACTATCAGGCTTCTTCAGACTCCGCTTTATTTGAAACTTTAGACTGAATGTGATGATGATGATGACACATCCTTCACACATCAAAGGATTTTTTTTTTTAACGGAGGAATCTGTAGTCGCTATCATTTAAATGCGCATTGAGCAAATTTTTGGATTGACACAATAGCCTGCAAATTACACCAATCGAGTACTCCGTATTAGGCAAGCTCTGTACGACAGATTCGATCGAGAGATCGTAAGTAGAGGGATTAGAACACAGGACTTTTTGGCCTCATACCCTCCACTCCACCAACTCGATCATCTTGGGCGACATCAAATTAAGATGTGCATAGTATTCAGATATATTAAATCCTTGATTAGAAATTAGACAAAAATTAAATTAATAAAAAATTTAAAAAAGTTCAATACGCATGAGATTATTATAAAATTATTTAAAAATTGCATAAAATTAAAGATTTTAAAAAATAATTGAAGAAGATTATCTTTATTCAACGAAATATTTAAAATATAATTAAAAAAGACTGTATAAAAATCAATTGGTTTATTTTAGTTTATAAAAATTGATTAATTTTAAAAAATAACTAATTAATTAATAAAGTGATAGTGCTTTATCACAAAAATTATTAAACTAAACTAAATTGAAAAGTTAAAAATAAAATTGAAAAATTTGCTTGTTATAAATTTTTTCTACTAAACCAACTAAACTAGTTCGATTTTTAAAATATTAATTTAAATTACTGAGAATATGTATTTATCTATTTAAATATTAGCTTTTAGTCCTTTCTAATGTTATTAAAATGCTAAAAGAAGTATTTTTTAAATAAATTAATTACTTTTTAATTTAATTAAAAATTTAATAGAGAAAGTCTTAAAACAAGTATTAAAAGTTGCTAATTTGAAAAAAAAAACACATATTTGAATTATAAAAATAGTTCCTTTTTTAAAATACAAGAAAAGTCAGCGTGATGGCTCTCGCGAGACAAGGCCAAAATATCAAATAGCGCAGACAAGGAAACCGTCTCTGGTGTGGGTCCAAAAATTACAGAAGCCAAATCAGTATATTGCGTGGCAGAAAAGTGGGTCCCGCCCTTTCACATAAGGTACCCATTTTTCTTTTTCTCAACATTACCTGTTTCTTACTGCTCTTTCTCAGAACTGCCCCGTATATATGTACTCTCCTACTCCTACCTTCTAATTTCATTTCATAAAGTTTCAAATAGTGAATTTGCATTTTCGCTATTTCTGACATCTCTCTCTCTCTCATTATTGAGTTCAATTCTCTCTTCTGGTTCAGTTTCTAGATGCTCCTACTGAGCCCTAGGTCGCCAAGTTTATGATCGCTAGGGTTTGAAATCGAGCCAAACAGCTACTGAAATGGCGCGTTTGTAGTTGTAGATGGCGGAGGATATGTCTGTTGCGGAATTGAAAGAGCGTCACGTGGCGGCTACGGAGACGGTCAACACTCTCAGAGAACGCTTGAAGCAGAAACGCCTTCTGTTGCTTGATACCGATGGTGCTCTAATTTTCTCTTTCTTTCACTTGGAAATTTTATTCTGTTTGTTTGTTGGAGATTTGATTTTGTTAAAAATGGTAGTCGATAGATCTGATCGCAATTTTTGGCAGTTTCCGGGTACGCCAGGTCTCAAGGGAGGACTCCGGTGACCTTCGGGCCCACCGATCTGGTCTGTTGCCGAACGCTTCAAGGACATACTGGAAAGGTGATGTTTATCGAACTCTATGGAGTTAAACTCATAGCTTCCTTTGAAAGCCGAGTTGTACCTTAGGTTTGGTTGTAGTTTTTATCATTTAGAGATCATAACTGATATGCATGAAACAACTTGCAAAAGTTGTAGCTGGATCATTTTTGTAATTAAGTAAGTTATGAAATCTCTGCTGTGAGAGTTGACAAACAAGAGCTACCTAACCGTGAAAAAGCTCATAAGTTAATTTTCTGTTAAGCTTATGGACTTTTAAGTTCGAAGAAAAGAGAATGATCAGCTTCAGCAGTTTGATTCTTAAACCTGCTTCGATTGAACTTCAAGATACATTCAAAAAATGAAGAAAATAATTTCTGATTTATACTTGTGAAGGCGAGGTTTGATTTTCTGGATTGTTAAGTGTAGAGGCTTCGGCAGTGAATCTTATAGATGTTAGATGATATAGTATGCTCAACATTTGGAGCTGCTTTTGGTGTTATCATGACTTTAGTGTAGGTGTGGAATTGAGTTAATTCATTATATTTTTATCTGTATCTTTGGATTACTGTGTTATGCTGCTTTTCTAATTCAGGTGAGTTGCATGATTGTGAAGTAACATTTCAATTTCTATGTATATGCAGGTTTATTCCTTGGATTGGAGTCCTGAAAGGAATCGCATCGTCAGTGCATCTCAAGATGGACGACTAATAGTATGGAATGCGCAGACGAGTCAGAAAACACATGCTATAAAACTACCTTGTGCATGGGTGATGACTTGCGCCTTCTCACCTAATGGCCAATCTGTTGCTTGCGGTGGTCTTGACAGTGTTTGCTCCATTTTCAACCTTAATTCTCCAACTGATAAGGATGCGACTTTGCCAGTATCAAGAATGCTTAGTGGACATAAGGGTTATGTCTCCTGCTGTCAGTATGTTCCAGATGAGGACACTCACCTGATTACAAGTTCTGGTGATCAAACTTGTGTTTTGTGGGATGTTACTACAGGGCTTAGAACATCTGTGTTTGGAGGAGAATTTCAGTCAGGCCACACTGCTGATGTACTGAGGTATGCTAAGTTGTCTTATTTCACAACAAGTGTTTCTATGAAATCTGGAAGTTTGACTGAAAATGAAGGCACCTGATGTAAAAAGAACCAGACAAGCTTGTCTTGCCTTTTTAGGTAAATCTGGTATAACATATAACATCTAGTTGTTTCATTAACCTTGTAAAAGAATTTGATTGGTTAGGTAATTATCATAGGCATTTATAGTAGATGTCTGTTATCCCTTTCTAAGAAAATTTTTTAGTATCCATGATTTAAAATTTTCTGGTGTGATCCCACCATCTTCAACTTGAATTCTCAAAACTAAATAGATGGTCAGCCCTTGGAAAAGTAACAAAATATCACCAGGCCCATGCAACAAGATGAAGATGATTTGGAGCTTTTCAAGATAGTAAAGCTACCTAATCTTTTCATCAACTTCAAGGATACATAACTTTTGTTGTTTCTATTTTGCAGTGTTTCCATTAATGGATCAAATTCGAGAATGTTTGTATCTGGTTCCTGCGACACAACTGCCCGACTATGGGACACTCGTGTTGCTAGTCGAGCTGTACGCACGTTTCATGGGCACGAGGGAGATGTCAATACTGTGAAATTCTTCCCTGATGGTAATAGATTTGGGACAGGCTCAGATGATGGAACTTGTAGATTATTTGACATTAGAACTGGGCACCAGCTCCAAGTTTACCATCAACCGCAGGGCGACAACGAAATTGCACCTGTGAATTCCATTGCATTCTCCATATCAGGAAGGCTTCTGTTTGCCGCATATTCAAACGGTCATTGCTTTGTCTGGGATACCTTGTTGGCAGAGGTAACATTTACTTATTCTCTTGTTTAGAAGTCAATGTGCAAAAGAGTTATATCCTCCAAAGTCCTATAGTTTTTGTTTTTCTTACTGTCTGTCCTGTACAAGCCATTAGGTGTTTAAGCTTCTTATTTCTGACTGGACTACCTAATACTAGTGCCCAACAAGGTATCCTGAATAAAAACTACAAGATTTGCAAAACAGGTCTGAGTTGGCTGGGTTTCGGGCTTGGGGGGTTGGACCGTCAGCAAAACGACATCATTTTGGTCTCTCCCCCAAAAAAAAAAGTGGTTGGGCCTGGACCTGGACCTGGACCATAGGCAGCTCGGACCCAGCCCAGCTCATTATCATCCCTAGTAGTGATGCATTACGGAAATTATTAGTTACTAGACCTAGCAAAGCAGAGCTTTTCTTCCATCAACTAATGCATTTACTCCTCATCTCCTCTATGGTTATGGTTGCTTGCGTGGATACATTGAATTAATTATATTAAGTGTTTTTCCCAGGCCGTACTGAACTTAGGATCTCTTCAGAACACGCACGAGGGACGGATCACCTGTTTGGGCTTGTCATCTGATGGAAGTGCTTTGTGTACAGGAAGTTGGGATACAAACCTTAAGGTTTGTTTTGATTTTAACTATATTGTATTTATTTCCTTCAACGTCTTCTTCCTCCAGTTAATTTGGTCATTCAAAGAATAACTGGTTATTAAACTTCTTTGCTCTCTCTCTTTCTCTCTTAACAGATTTGGGCTTTTGGAGGGTATCGGAGGGTGATTTGATGAATTCATAAGAGCTTATTTCTAAGGAGCCCCCTTTTATCATCCAAGGCTGATGGTGCTTCGTTGGGTGCATTTATCTGCACTTTCAGTAACCTGATAAAATGATTATGAGGCAAGTACCACTTTTTGTAACTTTTCTCGTGTGAATTGGTTCCCTTTGAAGGAAAGAGGGAATGTTGTTGCTTTGGTAACTAAACCGTTCAGAGGCTGATGCTTGTGTCCTTAACGATATGAACGCCATTGCAACTTTGTTTGATTTATCCTTTGCTTTAGTGACTAGTAATTCCTTAAGTGTGCTTAACATTGAATTCTTGTATCTGGCAAATAGCTTTTAACGTAGTTTGAAGTGAAAAATATAAAGAGAAAAATGGATTTACCTACCTCTTTAGGACGATCTAAAATACGTATAGACCTCTGAAATTAATAAATTTCTTGTATTGCATTCTTTTCTCCTTTTTAAGCTATGCTTTTTATGTGTATGTATCATTAGAATTTTACTATTATAAAATTTAAGCTACTCTTTTGACGTAATGTATCATTCCACACGTTTACAATTTTGGAATTTACCTTTATGGTGCCCTTTCATATAGATATACTTAGCTACTTTAATCATCGATGGAACTTACAAGTTTAAGAAAAAGTAGCATAAAAGTAGGTCAAATTTTGGTCAAGCTTGGGGTTTAACTTAGTAATTTACATTTAAGTCTCAATTAGATAAAATTTATGTTTTCATTTTTCCAAATTTAACGAAAATGTTTAATTTTTGGTTTTAATTTCTTGATTTTATAATTTAGAATCCGCAATATATAATAAAAATTTGCTTTTATAATAGATGTATATAATCATTTATTCGTTCACTTAAAAATTAGTAACAAGGAAGTTATAATCACTAGCTCTAATCATTAAATAATAATATTTTTAGTAAGTAATAGTACTGTCATTTTAGAAATAAATTTTGATTTAAAAAGGAATTACATAATTAAAGCTATTTTCTTAAAAGTAAAAGTGTAGACTTGATTAGCTTAAAAATATAAATTTGTATGTTTAAAGTTAAAAAATTATTTTCAAAAGATGATTTATATTATAGAAGATAAAAATATTAAAGCGTTTCTATTATTCATAGATATTTTGTAATCGTTTAAATATAACATTAAACTTCTGTGAATTATAAAGTTAATTTAACTAAAATATTCGATAATTTATATGTAGTTAATATATAAACACGAAGTGAACAAATTCTTGTTAAATAAATTATTAGAAAGTTAAAAATGGACCTTAACCAAATTATGCAATATTTCCAACGTTATTAACTAATCACAACACAGTTAAAAGAAAACAATGTTTTCCTTAAAAGATTTAGAAACAAAAGTATAAAAGAAACTAAAACAAAAAATCACAAGAGTTCAAAAGAAGTGTATTTCAACCGAATTATGAAAACGTAACTTACAAACTTAAAAATTCAGAAAATACAAGGGAGAAGCAACTAAAGTTTAAACACAAATATCAGATTAGGTCTATGACAGATTCGACTCGATCTAGTCTAAAGTTAGCATGTCAGACTGGATTCGAATGTAAAGGCCAACCTGAAACTCGGCCCGAAAATCTTTCTTAAAACGATATCTTTAATGTTTTAAATTTGTTTTAAAAAAATCTCAGGCCAGCCGACAAATTGAGAGCTGGGCCCTTGGCAACGAATCCAGATGCATTAAGCACCGAAGTATACCCAAGACAGACATATAATTCCTGTGCTTAATCCCATAAAGACATACCAAAAAGAATTGTTCTATTTGATATGATTTGCATGATTACAACAAAATATTATTCCGTGACATGAGAGGCTCTGAAGTATAGGCAAAAATCAATCATCAGAATTCCAAGTTGCAATCCATGAAGCTTACGATTCTTTTCATCATAACAACCGCTATATATGTGCAAGCTATATGCCTCTGATCTCATCCATATGAATAACAAAATAGCCGAAGATGAAGGAAAAATGAACCGAATTAACCGATTTTTACCAAATATTAGCCGCTTGCAACAATCTCGTGAATGGCATCACTAACAGATTCATCATCCGATCTAACCGCCAACTTCATGGCAACCTCCTTTGGACCATCAATTCCAAATTGCAATCTAACAAGAACCTTCACATTACCTATGTAAACACCCGAGAGCAGACAAGTGTGGGACCTTGAATTGCTTGGCACAACCTCCGTACCCTGAAAATAGTAACAGCAGAGCAAAAACGGACACGTGGTAGAAGTTATCAGGCGTATGTGATATAAACTGGTCTCTACAACTTGAAGACAAGACAAATGACCATTCTAAGAGAGAAACAAATAAAATGGAATTAAAGATCTTTATTCAACGGCATTCATTTGCCCTTCGATTGGGTTAAAAGGTACAAATTTAAGAGTCAGTTTGGTTTGACTTATATTTTTAAAGTAATCTTTAATTTTTTAAATATACATTTTAATTTTTAAAATTAATTTAATTTAAATTTTATGCTTTTAAAGATATTTTAAACTTAAAAATGCTTATTAAATAATTATTAAATTAAATAATTATATTATATTAATAATAATTCTTGTTAACAAAACAAAAATTAATTTTTATGAGTTTTCAAAATTTATAAAAACATAAAGAAACCTAAACTAAATAAAAAATTTAAAAACAAATTTTCTACTAATAAAAAAATAAAAATTATAAACTAAAATGAAAACAAACAAGCCTTATGACCTTTGCGTTTTCTGAAACAGTTGTTAAAACACTGTGTACTGACGCAACTATTTTACATCTTGATGTTATATTATAATCGTTATGAGTAAGATTACATGCTACTACTGAACCTCTCCAGTTTTTTCCCATATAGTATGCACAAAGGAAAGAGTGCTGTGCTCCAAGTCTATGAGAGAGACAGTAAGTGTGCTCTGTAATTTAATTAAAGCATGAAATCAGATGTATGATCACAAACTAACCTCACAGGGCTGCATGCCAACAAGGTTGATTACAGCATTAACGGCTTCGGCCAAGCTCTCCCTTGGACCAAGGCCATATTCATCAACTCGTTCGCAATCAGGCCCCAAGCTTTCCCATGCATTCCTGAAGTTGGATACTCCAACTTTTATCATGTAGTCTGCTGCAACTACCTCAAGGTCCTCCAATTGGTATTCATCCTCCACACCATCCTCCTCAGCTTCACCAATTGCTGGATCAACCTAGTCAACACAGCAAACATATGAAGGAATTGAAAAAAGCCTTAATTACTCGGTTCAATAGATCCAAGGGCGCCTTCTTAAAAAACAGTCTCCTGAGCATCATATTCTCTTTTACTAAAAGATTTTCTGCTTGAGAAAGCCCTCACAGTAGTTGAATAAATTACTGGAAAGCGAGGGAGGATCTGCATAATGAGAACATGGAAAGGGTAATGACATCATTTCAGACAGATGGCAAGAACAAATACCTCTTTAACAATAAACCTCAACATGTTAGAAAACTTTCCAACTGCCGGAACGCCATCTGGCTTCTCAAACGCAACGAAGGCATGTCCAGGTGAATCATAAGGAAGCGATCTCAGAGGCTTGGATATGGCCTCTGAAAATTCTTCTGCATCAGAAGCATCTACAATGACAGTAACCTTGCAGCACAAAAACAAAATGGAGATTGAAGACATTTCCTATAGGTTTTGAAAATAGACGTTAATATTATTTTCCAGATACCAAGTCCTTACATTTTCCAGCAATTGCTCCGGAATTGTGTTAGTACAGTTGTACTGGAACACAACATGCCTATCGAATATGTGCTTAACAACATTAACTGCATATTCGGTTTCTGCTTCAGTAAGTTCCACAGGAGCAGATGACTTTTGAGAAAAAAGACAGAAACAAGTTAACAGTTAACGTTAGTAGTTTACATAGGACTTATCTTGAATAGTTGACTAATCAAGGAAAGAGGATTGAGAGGTTGTAATATTGACAAATTAGAATTCAGCTATCCAAATAGTAAATGCACTAATGTAAGAAAATCTGGGTAAGAAACCTTGAAAAGCTTTCCAAAGCTTGAAAACTCTGGGATGGAGGAAAGAAGTTTTTCATAAGCATCAAGAGTAGATGTAGGAGCAGTTGGGGGAGCTCCAAGGCCAGTTGGCTTTTTGCCTGGAGCTTTCTTCTCAGCAAGTGTATGGGACTTAACTTCCTTTGGTACAAAATTGATGTCAAAAGGTTGCTCTGAAGGTTCCTGTACAAACAACAGATTCATTGTTCATTGCGTAACCGTAATAGTTGTACAAGAAGAATAACAGACAAAGCACTTACATAGCGTAACCGTAATAGTTGTACAAGAAGAATAACAGACAAAGCACTTACATAATTCTTCAAACTTGTTTCCAAGTTAACAAGAGGTATGTCAAAGTCTCCAAAAAGAAAATCCTTTACATCATTTTCAGTTTCAACAACTTCACCATCACCACCAAGTGTATTGATATAAAGAGTGGCCCTATCACGAACCTGTAATTAAGTCAGCATAAATGATTTTCTTCAAATAATTAACAAAGATAATGATATGAACAAATTAAATATTCAAGAGAGGACAATGAGATAAATGAAATGAACCTCCTAAATCTGCCAAATTAATCAAGAAGTAACAAAATAAATAAGCATCTTATATATGCACTTCGATACTTGGGTTTAATACATGCTCTTGCAAATGTCTAGACAACTGCAAAGCACAACCACAGGTAGATCAATTTATCCCTGAACAGAAAACTCACCTCATCATCACTGTCAAAAAGACAACGCCTCAACAGAACAAAAATGCGTGGCTGCAATAGAAATCACGAGAAACCAACCTAATTCAATAAAAAAAAGTAGTGACCGAAGCAGTAAACAGTTTACACAGAGACGAATTTGCACCTTCAGTGCATCAACCATGGCACCAAACTTTGCCAATGTGCTCACAGCAGCTGCTCGAACAGTAGCATTCTCAAGATGGACACGATTGTAAATGTAGCGGATATATTTGCTAGGATCTGAAGTCTTTGGTCCTTCAATTCCCAGAAAATGGAGTATCTAATAACATGCAAATGAAATAGGACAAGGGTTATAAAAGCAATAAACCATGGAGCATTGAATGAAGTACTATCACTAGAATCTGGAAACAAATGCCACCTGTGTGGAAAGATATGTAAATTCACAATCTTCAATGAATTCACATAGATGAAGCAACCCATTTTCCTTTGCATCAGGGATGTCTCTAATGAGGATAACTATCGAATCTACAATTGCCTTCTTGTAGTCGAATCCACCTTCCTCGCGGAGAATATTGCTTAAGAAGTTCATCCTGTAAAACCAAGAGCTTAGAGGGTATAGCAAAAAGTACAGATACATCATAAACCTAATAGTCTTCACTACAAGGAAGAAAATAGTCACTAACAGTGATCTATACTTCAAGGGAAACTTCAAACACAGAGATCTAATGGCTTCCACCACCACAATTTTGAACTCATCAGCAATATCCGACATAAAGTTCGTTATCTGCTTCATGAGACGATCCACACTTGATTCATTTCCAGTCTTAAGCAGAGTTGTGATCGCAAGTGTCGCAATGCTTCTATTCTGATCAGATATCAAACTCTCCATATCAATATTGCAGTTAGTGACTGCCATTGGATGAGTCATGGCCACCTGCAGAAAGTTATACTTAATGTCAGTTTATCCAAGGAAAACAACACAAGAAGACAACGAAACATCTACTGGAGGCATTAAGATATAGTGAAACTTTGAGCAGATCAATATATGATCAATCGAGATTAATAAGGCACTCGCATCCCTACTTCATTCCCAAAGGGTAATAACACAAAAGTGAGCATTCCTAAAACCTAATACAATTTGAAGGTTTAGGCTACAAGAAAATTCAGTCAGTAGGTGCCTAAAAGAAAGCAAAATGTGACCTTATTCAAAGTACGGACAGCAGCAAATCTCAGCACTGGCTTCGATGAACTTAAAAACAACTGGAGAACAGTAATAGCTGGAGTCAATTCTCGGCTTGTCACAGCACTGAGCTCTGTAATTGCCCTGGCAGCCTCAAATATAACCATCTCTGACTTATGGCGAAGACAACTCTCGAGAAAATCATAGAAAGGGCGGTCTCCCCCTTGTGTGTTTGTAGCCGACTCACGAATAACCTAAAAAACGAATCACATTCCACATTTCAGGAAACATATTACACATTTTATCCATATATGATTCATAGAACATACAGACCTGACTGGTATAACGTATCAAGAGGCACTGTGCAAGTGGTGAGCGAACAGTTCCCCTTGTCAAGCTGGTAACTAACTTGCTAACAGCCAGTCTATCATTCTGTCGTATCTGCAAATTTTGAAAGCACATATTGCCTTTTAAGACAAAATATTAAATCTAATTTCACAAGAATCACAACTGATTCATAAAGCTTTTATCTTAAAAAGTAGCACATGTGTACAAATTCAGCCCCACTGTTGAAATGAGCAAACAATCACATTCTTAGTAGACACGCCATTTATCTGATGAAAATCTCAGATACAGAAGAAGAATAAAAAGATGATACCAAGAAAATTGGAGACTCAGTACCTGATGAAGCAAAGCTAGTGCATGGAATTGCACAAGGGCAGCCCTAGATTGCACAGCTTCCTGAACCTCATTACTCCATCTCTTCACAATTTCTGGGTTTGTCTACTCAACAAAACCACAAACAATTAAGATACTTTAGCGAGGAATACAATAAGAAACAGAATATGTTACATTAGTAATAGTACCTGGAGCAAATGGATCCCACTAACTAAAGCTGCACTAGCAACCACTGGATTTTTGTCAACGATTGCTTGCTTCAAATATCGCTCTATCTGGGTTAAAAGCGTTCCATCTGTTATCCGACAAAGCACACGGATAGCATTCGCTCGATACATATCAGTCTTACTATTCATGTCCTTCATTAAGGAACTCGTCACTATAATAACCTTTTCTCCAGAAAAGAAAATTAAAAAAAAAACAATAGTCAGCGTGTATCCTGCACAAGCAACAAAAACACGAAAATAAAATTCAGGAGATGTTTATCAAGTAAAAAGTATAAAACCTCGTCAGCCGATGGGGATAATTCCTTAATCATCAAATAAACCATCCTCCGTAAGCCTACATCTTTTGACTGAAAAAGCTTTGTGACGGCAAAGAAGACTTCTGTGGCCTCAATCTGTTGAAATGCTAAAAGGCGTAAATTAGAAGGCACCCCAATCTTCACAAAAACAGTTGATAATATGTACGCAGCATGGATCTTATCTTCAATCAAATAAGTCGCAGTGAACTTAAATCTGACCTTAGTAAATGTTTCTCCTTGGTTCAGAAGGTAAAGAAGCTTTGTGATGACCTAGAAGTGAAGTAAAGTACCAAAACTCATAAGTTTACTGCTTCAACACATCACAAAAACCTAACATGCAAAACTAGCACCAAGCAATCTAAAGAAAAAGACCTGAGAACATCTTCTAGGATCAAGCTGAGGATCATTGAATACCCTAGCTTCCTGAAGAACTGCACCCTTCTCTATCCCCAGAAATGGAGAATATTCCGCTGATACAAATGAGAGGGTAAAAAAAGAGCAGGCGTTAGGCGTATTGTTCACACTGGCCGCATCCGTAAGATGTGATTATAACTCAAAGTCTTGAAAAAAGACGCCAATAGATTTGTATCACAGATGATGTAATGATAATTATTAGCACACGACATTTTGATAAAGAATCTTCATCCAGATCCTAGAAAACGAACAAGCTCGTTTCCATCACCGAAATGGATGGCAATAACTGGTTTAACGATAACTAAGGCTGCCAATGAAAAACATTTTCAACACAGTACGAAAACGATCCGCTGTAGAAAAATAAATGTGAGATCAGATGAACTTATTCAGATTCAAATGAAACAAGCAATCTGCATTGCCACAAAGAGCTAGAAATTCATGCACAACACTCGTTTGAACATACAACGAATGTAGATCAGACTAACTGCAGCTAGACCAAATCAAACTAATTTCAGATGTATAGAAGCTCGAAACAAGACCCAAAATCTCACAGCACATTAGGAAATATTGTGAAATCTAAAGAAAATTTACAGATCTAGAAGCCAGTAACTGATCTGGTGGCGGTTACATTAAGATTAGGAAGAGTAAAACCAAAATTACGAAGAGAAATGAATTCGAAATGGCGCGAAAGGAGATCAAAGTGAATCGAATTCCAAAAAGATACCTTCGTCGTCGCGATCGTCGTCTTTCTTCACGAGAGGCTGAGCCATCGGTGAGAACACTAGTCTCCCAGATCTGGTTCGCTCAGTGTTAGGATTTTACTCGCTTTCTTTCTCGACTCTCTTGCTCGTTCGGTGAAAACAGCAACTGATAAATTGGTTCTTGTTTGTCTCTACGTTTAACTTTTAATATAAGGTACCATTTAAACGCATTAATTTCAAAAGAATGGTGAGAATCCTGTGGAGGTGACCTTCCGGTACGCTTGTACTTTTTAAGCGGGATTTAACTAATCAGAAAGCGCCACGTCTTTATTTAAAATTCATTCGAATTTAAATTATGTATTTTTAATTTGAGTCTAATTTTATATAAAATTGTTTAAAATAATAATATTTCTAAAATTAGAATAATCTAAAATAAAATTATTTTTGGTAGAATAAATTTTTTACCTTAGATTTTGAACTAATTCTTAAATTTAAACATTATTCAAAATTTAATCAATTTAATTTTAATTTATTAACTTTAAATTATATTAAATTGAATTAAAATATTATATTTATTTATAATAATTCACGCGAATCATTTAAAAACAATTTCTTTACTACTTAAAGGTAATATTGTATATTACTGAACCTTTTTAGATCTCGCATCTCAGAGAAATTTCTACTGAGTATTATTGTTGTTGTTGTTGTTAATGTTTTAATTAAAACAAATTTTAATACAATTAAAATAACAATAGCGATTTATTTTAAAAACTTTATAAAAATTCTCTAAATTAAAGTCATTTAAAATAGGCTTTAAACTTTATATGTTAGATTTTATACTAATTCTTAAATATGAATATAACTCGAAATTTAATTAATTTAAACTTTATTTATTAATTTTAAATCATTTAAGGTTGAATTTAAGTATTATTTTTAATTAAAACAACTAATATTATTACATTTTAGGCTAAATATATTAATGTAATTTAAATATAATATTTTTAGAAAAGAGATTTAAAAAAAACTCTCTAAAATGTTGAAGAATTTTGAATAATTATTAAAAGTCATTGTTACATAAAAGAATTTTTTGTTTTTATTATTTATTATAAAATGACCAATAATAATCAACAAACCCTAAAGAATAATAGATTAAAAGTGTTAAATATATAACTAAAATAAAATTAATAAAAAGGTTAAACAATACAGAGAAATTTGTGGTAAATGTATTAACATTTTCAAGTGTACTATAAGCCTCAATCCCTCTAAAACAACCCAATTAGCAATCGAATCAAATGCTTGTTCATGTTATGTTTTGGAAGTCTTCTTTTTGGTTTTTTAGAGGTTCCTGGTTGCTCTGGGCATCTCTTCACTGCTTGAACTTGATGGGTTAAGGCCATACTCGCTTGTCTGACCAAACTCACTGCTCGAGTAATCTTGACTCTCCAGCGCCAATTTCCTGAACTTCTTCATATCAGCGCTGTAGGTGCTACTGTCATAGTCTGAGCTGTTGTTTGCATCTGAACTGAAGACCGAGCTTTGTCCAGGCTTTGAACCCTCATTCAGTTGGTCCAACGAGGCATCGCCTTCGAGTGTTCGTACAATCTGAATTGTAGTAATTTTAAAAATCTTGTTAGCTAAATACATAAGAAGCTAAGAGCATACTTGTTTTTGATTTATTTTTTGCTTTTATTTTTAAATTTAGTAAAAAATTTATTTATTTGATTTTTAATTTTAATTTTATAAATTATGAAAATCATCAAAATTGATTTTAATTTTCTGACTTTTATTTATTTTCTTATCATAATATGTTTATTGTCAATTAGTTCATTATTTAGTATTAAGATTAATATTATTTTAAATTATATTTAATATATCATTAATTCATTATTTAAAACATGTTTAATTTTATTTAATATATCATTATTATCAATAATAAAATATAATTAATTAATATTAAAAATTAAACATGTTTTAATTTTGTTTTAAAAAATTATATACAGAAACAAAAATTAAAAGGAAAAAAAAAGGAAAATTTAACGAAGGCCCTGAGATTTTAAGTTTCTTGAAGATGGGTATGGTACCTGACTCATTTTAGGCCTCCTTCTTGATGAATGCCGGACGGCTGCACCAGCGCATGAGACCATGCGAGCCATCTCCGATGGATCGTAGTTGCCCTGAAGCCGTGGATCCACCAACTCATCGAAGTTTCCTTCCTCCAGCGAACGTTGACACAAAGGTCTAGCCTGTTAATATTGCAAGAATCAAACTATTTGAGCCACTTCAATATGATGGTATGATGAAGATTTTGATCAGAAGCAGAAAAGGTTAAGAGGATTTGTACCCAATCTACTAAGCTATCTTCCACATCTGAGTTTGGATCTACCGGTAAATGTCCAGTAATTAGTTCCAATAACATAACACCAAAAGAGAAAACATCAGATTTATCCGTGAGCTTGCCACTTGATGCATACTCAGGAGCCAAGTACCTGCATGTTAAAAGCAAAGTTTGAACCGGTTCAGGTTAATGAAAGAACTTGAGGAAGCAGAAGTTTGTGAAAGAAAATGTTTCTTACCCAAATGTCCCCATTACACGAGTTGAAACGTGAGTGTGGTTGTCTGAAGAGAGCTTAGCCAACCCAAAATCTGACACCTGAAGTGGTCACAAATCAACATCTTTCATACAATTAACCGAATTTGAAGGGAATGCAAAGTCGGTGATAATGGCTTAAGCATACCTTAGCTTCGCAATTGAAATCGAGGAGGATGTTTGAACCTTTGATGTCTCGGTGAATAATGCGGGGATGGCCTGAAACTCATCAGACAGATTCTTGAAAAAGTGGTGTCATACAGCAAGAAGGGTTAAAAAGGAAGAAAAGATTGATGACTTACAGTCCTCATGCAAATAGGCAAGTCCTTTGGCTGATCCTACAGCGATCTTAAGCCTAGTAGGCCAGTCCATCGTTGGTCGATCTTTACCTGAAACGAACAACAAATGTCATATATCTTCAAAAGTGAAGTGACATGGATAATTCTAAATGATCTTGAGATCATACCATGAAGATGATGCTCAAGCGTGTAGTTAGGAAGATACTCATAAACCAACAGCCTTTGACCTCCCGCAATGCAATACCCGACAAGAGACACAAGGTGGCGATGATGAACTCGGCTGATAATCTCAACCTCAGCCTGAAACTCACGATCTCCTTGTCCACTACCAGCTTTGAGGCTCTTAACAGCGATTTCCTTGCCATTTGGCAACACCCCTTTATGAACGTAACCAAACCCACCTTGGCCTAACAGATTAGCGTTAGAGAACCCTTCAGTTGCTTGCACAAGTTCCTCGTAGCTGAAGCAGTTCTTGCTGAATCCAAGAGCCATGGAGGGATGCGGAGGAGGCAACGCTGGGCCGTGTGGGCCAGAGAAATTGGAGCTCATTTCACCACTAGTACTTATAAACCCCCCAGATTGTGGCGGTGGTGGTGGTGGTGACGCCGACCAGGCTGGATGCAGCTGAGCACCACCTGGTGGTGGTGGTAGATGCTCACCGGTTTGGGCTCCCCAGTTACTCTGATTTGGTGGTTGGTAATAAGAACCTGCTATAATCAGATGCAAATCATTCCAATTCAATTGCAAGCACTTTGTTGCAAATCCAATATACATGTTTGATTACCTGTAGGTGGCTCAGATTGTTGCCCGTAGAAACCAGTAGGTGGTGGCCTTTGCTTTTTCTTCTTTCTGCATGCACATAGACATATAATCAAAGTAATGAGCAACAGCGCCACCACCCCAACAACGATTCCTACTACGAGAAGACCAGCTCCGTTGTCACTATCACCATTTGATGAGGAGCTATTTTTTGAAGATGAATTTGAAGGAGGGCCTAATGATCGTGGTGGTGGCGGCGCATCTCTGTTCTTGGAAGGAGTAGGCGCAGGCGGACTTCTGTCATCGCGACTTCTCGGTGGTGGAGATGGCGAATCGTTGGAAGAAGGAGGAGATGGCGAGTCGTTTGAGTCTTGCGGTGGTGGTGGTGGTGGTGAGGGTTGTGCGGTAGAGCTCCGATCAGGGGGTGGTGGGGTAGAGTCGTCTGGAGGAGGGGAAGACGACTGAGGAGGAGGAGGAGAAGAATCAGAGGAAGGTGGTGGAGGTGGAGAGGATGGAGAATCTTCAGGCGCGGGAGAAGCCATGGAAGGAGTTTCCAACCAGAATTTAACGGCGAATCACGGTGCTCCACCACTCCTCCGATGACCTTCCCTGATTATCCCTAACAAAACAAATCACGAAACGTGTTCAGATCAAAAGGAAACAAACAAGATTTACAAGTCCATTGTGACCTACTACTATATCATGCAAACAAGGACGATGCATGGATTAAAACTAAACGTTTCTTGCTCTTCTTCTCTTGATATGTTATGCAATTTTCACTATAAAAAACGACCCAGTTCATGAAATTTTCAGAGGATCAGAGAGAACATTGAATACCTGTAGGAGCAGAGTGGAAAGATTCTCAAAAGGTGGAAACAAAGTAGGTAGTTACATGCATGCAAAGGAAATGGAAGGGAAAAAATCCTGGAACACACATCGTACAGCGGTTGGAATTAGTAGTCTTACGTTATATTTTTGAAGAAAAAATAACTAGAATTTCCCCTATATTCGTGGAACACCCTTTATAAAGCGAAAGCCTATTGTTGGGAACGGTCTGACCCATCTCAAAACTCAGTTAAAATGGGACAGAACAGAACAATCTCACTTTGGTAAGACAGATTGGTGGTCCATGGTTTCATTTTAACTGGATCTTGTAAGTTTGTTGCTACTTTTGTCTATTCTTGGGAGGTGATTAGTCATATCCAAACTCGTTGCTTGTCAGTTAGATGAAGTTTTTCTCCTATTTGCACGGTCTTAAGAACACTTGGGTTTAGTATTGGCCGCAGAAGCAATTCACAGGCATAAAATCCTAGTATGAACAGCTTTAAACGACACGAAGCTTACTCTTGGCCGTATTAATTAATTTTACGGCAGCGAGGGATTGTCTTCCAACATATGATTAACGGAGTGATTACAATTATTGTCGGTAATGGTTGGTTTGTTAAAAAATTTAAGAAATAAAATTTTGTTAAATTTTTGTTTTAGATCAAAATTTAATATATTTTAATTAATTATATTTAATTTATGCATCATATTTACGATGACAAAATGTTTAAAATCAAGTATTATTATTATTAATTGTTGGTTTGTTAAAAAAAATAAAAAATAAAATTTTTATTGATTTTTGTTTTAGATCAAAATTTAATATTCTAATTAATTATATTTAATTTTTGTTATGATGACACAATGTTTAAAATTAAGTATATTGTGGTATTTCCTTTTCAATAGTTCTTTAAGAAAAAATACTCTAACATTTGCTTGCATCCATATATCATCAGTCATATAATGTCTTTAAAATATAATTTAATCATCTAAAATATTGTTTTGCTAAAAAAAGAAAAAAAAAACCTATCACATGTAGAGAGGTGATGTCACCTTGTGACACTTCTGTCTTGTCACGAGCGTGACACTTCTTTTTTTAATGGAATGACTATCATCTCTTTTATAATCGGGAAGTATGAAGTACTACCCTAAACATGGATATAAAAATAATGTTCATCCAATAACAATGTAACATCCCATTTTTATACAAAGGGTTAGAACCCTAAAAATTTGGTACATGTGAGATTAATCAGAGGCATTAGGAAAACACATCTCATGTTCATGCATTACATAAAGTGCACATGCACATGAATAGTGAATCATTGCACATAACAAAAAAATTGTACATGCATTCATTGACATTCCGGGTATAATTGTTAATAAATGTAATTGTTATTGAGAATTGTGATTTGATTATATTAAAAATCGATTTGGAGAGTATAATTGATGATTTAGAATTTTTGGAGAATTTTTTGAAAAATTCGGGGTAATTTCTGGACTAAAAAAAATGCCGAGTGGCAAGACAATTGTGAACTAGTAATAGAGATTACTGTCAAATAGTAATGAAAATTTTGATAAATGATTTTAAGAATTATTGAGAAGTGTTATTGAAAATTAGGAGACACTTGGATTAGAATTTGGAAACAAAATAGACTAGTTATTATAGTGGACCAAATGGAGCATTGAGAAAGTGACATGTGGCAAGTGACATGTGTCACTT
>JANITX010000211.1:73919378-73932461 GCA_027564395.1 Erythroxylum ulei | reverse complement strand
AACTCAAACACTCCAAAATCGAGAAATCAACAAACAAAGATGAGAATAATAAGGAAATAAACATTTACTACAGACTAGGTCACATTCCATAAAGATTAGGAAAATTAATCAAAATGAACGCAGAACATACCAGGAAGACTTTCAACAAGTTGAGCACTCGTAAACAAAAGGGTCAACTCTCCAGAAAAAAGATTTAAATAAAGCAGAAAGGAGAATCGAAGATGAATAAAGGAAAAGCTTCTTGGGATATGGAGAAGAGATGAACGAACAACTTACAGAGAACCACTAAAGTGAGTGTGAAGCTTGAAAGGGAGAAAGGATTGAGTATTTAATGTAAGTGTGGAGACATTTTGATTACGCTACCTGCGTAGCGAATATAGAGCTAAGGAAGACAGAGAGAGTGTGGGCTTTTATTGATAAAAGTCATAAAGAACTGAAGCAACGCCGAAGGTCCCATGCAACTCATTTACGGGTCTAAGTGGAGAAGGTAAGTCTTCTAGAATACCAACTTTATAGATGAAAACCTTAGGGGCAGACTTAAGAGGAGGAGCTTCAGACGTGAAGCCGGTGTATTGAGTAGAAGGAATTGCCTCAAAGCACATGCGAGCTACCCGTCTCCAATCAACCAAAACCCAGATCTTCAAATCCTCAAAAGCCTTCAAAGCTCCTGTTTGCTTAAAGCGCAAATCAAACCTTAAAATCCCAAAGTACGTAGACAGAGTAACCTAAATTGCTAAATTACAATGCCACCATTCAAACGACATGGATCACAAAGACATCATGAACTCGCTGTCGAGGCTTTAAGAGATCTTGATCTTGTTAGCAAATAGTTGCAAACCGTACATGAGTAGTTGATGTAGATGATGGAGAGAAAGAGTGGGAGATGGAAGAAGTAAAGCGGGAAGCAAAATCAAAAGAAGAAACTAGCGTCAGGCTTAGCTTAGGTGAGCATGATGTCGAGAGGAGACGTTGGTTTAAATGAAAACGTAGACGTTTTCGTTGTAGTACAGGATAGATACAGAATTAGCACAGACGATATGTTGCCCAAAATTACGTTCATACTCTAGAATACTCCTTCAAGAATTGATGAAATAAAAACTGCAAAAGAAAAGAAAATTACAGGTCAGCTCCAGCTTTCCATGACCAAGCAGAGACTCGAAGAAAGCTTGAGAGCTTCAGAGTAAAAAGGAAAGAGAAAGTTTAATTGAAACCAAAGAGAGCTTACGAGTTTTCCGGTTGACGGAAGAGTAGAGTATTAGAGCTCTCCAAACTGTCCCTTCTCCTATCACATCACTCAGTTAATCGCCGCACGCAACCGTTCGACGAGCTAGCCATGTCTTCCCGTCGACGGACCCTCTTGAAAGTCATCATTCTCGGCGACAGCGGGTGGGTAACCCATACTTAAAACGAGACTTTACGTGTTCATACCAATTTTTTTTGGCCTATAACTAGGGTTTGGGTTCCTGAATTTTGGGGTTTTGGGTTGATTTGGCGGATCTTTCGAGATCGCCTACGTTCGAACCAGATTTGGGTTTTCAGTTGTTGATCTGATTGAATAATTGTATTGATCTTACGTGTAATTTGAACTGTTAGGGTTTTGATTATTGTTCTTTTAGATAGTGCATTGATAAAATTTTGGTTGTGAATTATGCAGGGTGGGGAAGACCTCGTTGATGAATCAGTAAGTAATTCCATATTTGGGAGAATTGGTTTCCTGTTTTGTTTGGTTTTATCATTCTTGACTAATCTTCTTTGCAGATATGTAAATAAGAAGTTTAGCAATCAATACAAGGCAACAATAGGAGCTGATTTTTTGACAAAGGAGGTTCAGTTTGAAGATAGGCTCTTTACTTTGCAGGTTGGTACTGGACTGGGCTGTGTAACTTTGTGCTTTCAAGAATTTGGTATATATCATGTCTTTGATGCTATCGATATTGTGTGCTTGATATGTTCGAAAATTCTTTTTAGTTTTTGAGTTCCATTATGGTTGAGTTCCATTATGAATGTAGAATTGACTTGTTAGTGCTATTAGTGCTTTAGTTGGATCCATGCCCCTCAAAATTTGTAGCTTCAACGATTTCCATTAATTTCATCACTCTTCATGAGTGTCCTACCCCTCTATTTCAGCTTGCAAAATCAGCAACAGAATCTATGAAAGAGTTTTCATTGGTATAAACTGTTGTTTATTTAGACAGCAGGAGAGGGTATTGTATTTGAAGGCATACTCAAATTACTTTTCTACTAATTAATTGTTGAATTTGAAATTTAGACAGTTTGTCTTGCCCTTTTCAATTACAAAGCACGAATTACTCTGATTCACTGGGAGTCTTTTATGACACCTGATGAAAGATGACTGGAAGAAATAAAATATAAGGGATATATTTGAAAATTGACAAATTCAACCTGAAGTGTGACTTCAACTAACAGAATAGAAATGTCAGCCTGATCAAAGTTGGCTTTAGTTGGCTCATTTTGCATAGATATGAGTGAGAAATAACAATGATTCTATATTAGCCGCGAAAGGGATTTTTTGGGGCTTTAAACCAGATTTTAACTCTGTTCTACTTCATGACATTATCTTGATTGTTCAAAGTTGATACCAATCCCTCGCATAGTTGCATCTAAATTTGTATGCCGTTGCTTATGACAGTTCTCACTAAATTAATCTTCCTTTTCTTTGCCATCCTTTTCTAAATGTATGTTTTACTGGTTTCAAAATTTAATATTCTTTTTCTTTTGACAGATCTGGGATACTGCTGGCCAGGAAAGATTCCAGAGTCTAGGTGTTGCATTCTATAGAGGTGCTGATTGCTGTGTTCTTGTGTATGATGTGAATTCTGTGAAATCATTTGAAAACCTTAACAACTGGAGGGAAGAGTTTCTTATCCAGGTTTGTAATATATGTATTACATATTTTGCTGATAAGTATATGCCACAAAATCAATGATTATAGTGGCTAAAGGATTCTTTGTGACTCACCGCGGCAGGCAAGTCCTTCTGATCCAGAGAATTTCCCGTTCGTTGTTCTTGGAAACAAAATTGATGTAGATGGTGGAAATAGTAGAGTTGTACGTATCTTCTTGGTGCTTGAGTTTGCACCTCTCTCTCTCCCTCTCCCTCTTGCGCACATGAGGGTCCTTTGTGTCTTTCGGTGCTTAAGCTTCTATTTTCATATTTCAGGTTTCAGAGAAGAAAGCCCGGGCCTGGTGTGCCTCAAAAGGGAATATCCCATACTTTGAGACCTCTGCCAAGGAAGGTGTTAATGTGGAGGAAGCATTTCAATGCATAGCTAAGAATGCTCTGAAGAGTGGTGAAGAGGAAGAGATGTAAGAAAATTAACCACCCCTTATCCATATGCACGTTCAAATCTGTTTTATGATTCTTTTTGTGATTTATAAATTCTGGAATGGCAAGGTGAACTCAAATGGAGCATTGGCATACTTTTAGATTCACACTTACATGCATGATGTTTACATTTTACGTAACATGCATCCACACCTCAATGAAACAATCTGAAATGATACTGACATCGGCTTATGGTTGGGCTTATTTGTATCATGAAGTTACTTGCCAGACACCATTGATGTTTCGAGCAGCAGTCAACCTAGATCGACTGGATGTGAGTGTTAACTTTTGGCTTGATTGTTCAGCGACAACCTAGATCTCATGGTTTGAGCCCTGTCAACTATAGTTACTGTTACTTTTGAAGTAAGATACATTGTACTTGTACATTAATGTTTGTGGGAAAACAAATTGGTCCTTGATTGCTGGCTCTACCCTGTAAAACTGCTTGATTTTTAAATTTACGTTTCATTCTTCCCGAGCCCTATTGCTTATATGATGGCAAAATGTAGTATTGGTTGACGGATTTACATGGCCAGGCTAGGGTCCGGCTTCAGGCTCTGGCTCTAGGCAAAAATAATTTGGTTTTGATATTTTGCATACAATAATTTTATGCTTCTAATGGATTGATGCAGCCTTATCTAATATTTTAAAAACTCAGTTCTACCAATTTACCAGTAAAAATGTTGAATTAGTTAATTTTTCAATTCACTTTTTAATTTTTAATTTTTCAGTTTAATCTAATTTAATAATTTTTGTTATTAACAACGGTATCGGGAAAACATAAAGGCAAACGGCTACTAATCTTAGAAATCCAAATATACTTTTTCCTACAATACTTTAATCAATCACATCAGGGGCCATGTCTTCATTAACACCACCAATTACGATACCAAATATTGAATAAGCTCTATATTTACAGTAAGAAACATAAAACTCAAGCTGCAAGTCATTAGATTACCCCGTACTTCCAGCTTCTGGTGAGATGGATGCTCTTCTACACAGCAAGGAAAGACTAAGGAGTAACGGAAGCCCCCTCCACGATCGACATTTTGTCGATGATGATATTCTAGCTAAACTCAAGAACACAACATGACTAGAAACAATGGTCTCCACAGCTTGGCAGTGACATCTTCAGAATTAACTGGGTTAAACAGGCAAAGTCATTAGCCACTAGATTACGAAGTTAATAGCTTTAAGAAAAAGAGACCGTAACTAAAGTCAAACGTGAACTCTTACGTGTTTGACACATATATCATGCTATTGTTTAGTAACTTAATGTCAGTCATTGAGACATAGTTTTGATGCTCAATGACAAAATGCTAACAAATGATATGTAATTGGTCTGAAACGAACAGGTAATATTTCAAGCTTTCCTTGTAAATAACAATAATAGGTACTCACCAGGTAAAACTGGTCTTGAGTGACTTGTATAAGAGCTATATGATCTCTTCAAATGCAATGATTGAAAGACTACTTTGTCCCAACTGAAGAAAACTTATCCTGGCTAGAAGGCCCAATCGAACTTCCTGCAGTGCTTGTTGATATGAATTGGTTAGCATTTGGAGCCAATGTGCCTAGAGGTCTTGACATCAGCGGTCTTTGGAAAGCCATGCCCACTGGGGGCCTTTGAACTGTGTTTGCAAAGTTCATGGCAATTCTATTGGCGGGCAGAGATGATGGCAGTTGTCTAGATGCAGAAGCAGGTACACCGAGCCGGGCTGCAATGATCTGTGCTCGCTCATGGAAGAGCCTCTGCTTGGATCTCTCCAGTTGTTCCCTTACCCTCATAATCATGTTTTCCATCTCGTGAAAGAACGATAATTTCAATTCCAACTTATACAACTGCGAGCAATGTGAGTCCTTTAAGAAGTTAGGACCTCTAAATCCAAGAGAAGAATAGAAATTGGGTTCTACTAGAATACAGAAATACCTGCTTTTCTATTAGCGATATAGCAAGTTGTTTGATTTGCTCCTCTTCCTGATTGGCGAGAAACTTTGCCTTCACTGCTGCAGCTGAAATGGTAGCAACTGCAGTACGCTTTAATTTATCCATGTTATCATCTTTAATCTGTTTACAGGCAGGCTTTTCACTCTTACTTCTTTTCTGGTCCTCACCTGTAATATTCACAAAGAAAAACATATTGAGATAAAATAAAAGGGATGGGAAAAATGCAACACATTTATCAAAACCATTTTGACATGGTTGAAACATTCATAAGGGAAGGAACTCTGGAAAGAACATAAGGCCCATCCATCATGCAACATAACTTGCCAACAAAATTTGATCACCATTTTGTTCGAACTTACATACCTTGTTTCAACAATCTTTTTGCTTGTTTATTTATATTTATATATCTCAAGTAGCTTATACAAAGGATCACAAGAACTTAGATAATGTACACATAAATCAAAACACCCAAAAGAAAAGGATAATAAACCTGCATTAACTCCAATTGATGAACTCATATGAGCCTGCTGAGACTTCCCAGCCTCTGTTGCTTGTGAAGATGACATATCAATATCATTTGGTACACCTTTCTCTTGAGGATGTTTCAATTTCTTTCCCAAGGGCAAAGAATCTGTGCCCATGTCTACATTCTTTGATGTTACATGTTTAGCAGGCTCTTCAACTGACACCAGAGTAATTGACGGAGAAGGCTCATACTTTTCCAATTGTTTCAAATCAGTCCCGTCATCCACAACCTTAGCTGCTGTAATAGTCTGAGAAAGCTTCTCCAATGAAGGTTCTTCTAGCAATTCCTTAGAATTAGAGTGGCAGTCTGACTTGGATGGTGTTTCATTTGATTCCTTGAGGGTGCTTGTTGAGCCGTCCTTCAGCAACTTTGAATCCTCACATTCTTGTGATTCACCAGTTTCAAGTTTCTCACAAGTAACAGCAGTGCCTTCTTCATTTACAGAGGTTACTTTCTCTGCAACTTCAGCATTTGAAGAATCCACTGTTATATTTTCCTCCAGATCAGAGTCTTCATTTGAAGAGTTATTCTTCTCACATTTCTCACTTTTATCATTCTGGTTGTCGTTTTGAACATCCTGATCAGCCATTTCAGTAGCACTGTGCAAATCAATTTGGTCCTTAACGTCATCTGGTGGATTTTCCAAAAGAAAGCAATGCCTTGCAGCCAGCTGCAAGCCAGGAGACTTGCTTGATAATGATTTCAAAGAAGTACGGGCAGAAGCAGTAGCAATGTCAGGTCCCACCAGTCTTGCCATAAATGCTGCCTACATTTATAAACCAATGCTTAAATTGAAAATCATCTGAAATAATTTTAAGCTGAAAGTGCAAAACAAGAATTCTTACCAAAGCCATTACAGGATTTCCAACTTCAGCAAATGAAAGCTGGTTTCCAGGCATTGGAAGGTACCCAACAGCTTCAAATGCTTCTGTAAGCGCCTTGAGAGCCAAGTTTTCTTCCAAATCTTGACCAGCCTTACATTTTTCAGAAATTTCAGGCTTACCAGAGTCTGCAACATTATCAAGTTTTCTAGTTTCATCAGATACTTTTACTTCACCTGCACTTTCTAGTTTTGAAGCTTCTAAAGGTGATGTTGGTTGATCTTCATTAGAACCATTTTTACCGTCACTTCTTTCAGCTAGAATTTTAGAGCCAGATGTTTCAACAGTTGTCACAGCCAGATCTGCATTTTCTTTGGTACCGCCTTCTATATCATCAACAGAGTCAAGAAAAGCATCCTCAATAGGCATTTGAAGAAAATGCAAAATGCATTGAGCTTTTGTTTTTGTAGCAACATGCTCCGCAATCTCATTCCAGTTCTCTTTATAAAGTTCCAATGCTTCAAGAAGAAGTAGGGTCTCCTGATCTGTCCACTTTCCACCACTTGCACCAGCAGCCTCAGCAGGCTCCATAAGAATAAAATCTGATGAAGACATGTTTGACCCAAACTTTCCATTATTGAAGCAATCAGCGCATAAATCATAATCTGCCTGTTAACATGGATACAATCAGAAAGAATGCAAAAATTGACAAGGGGCAATATCCATCACTCTAATCTCAAAATGATATAAATACAATCACAGGATGGAGTCAGATGGCAAACAAACCCAACTGAATCACATAAAGATCCCTTTTGGATTAAGTTAAAGAAATGATAAATTAGCCTGCAATACAGTATAAGTACTAGCAGTTCTTTGTTTCAAAATGCACCAAATATGAAAAAAAAAACATTTAATATGAATATATGTACTGCAAAAAGGATGCGTCATGCCAAGATGAAGATAAAATTGTCTCCTTATATAAGCAAGAACCTATAGACTCTAGATCTAGAATACAACCAACCTGCTTCTGGCAATGGTACCGCTTCCTTGAGCAATCAGCTGAACAAGAATTGCAGTGATAATCAACAGAAGGTCCCTCAGGCCTCAACAAGTCTTCAGCAATTGCAGAGTCAGGAAATAAACCAGATGGCACTGCTGGGGTTGTGATGTTTGGTTTAGGAGTAGCAGATTGATATGGTTGAACGGATTCAAAGTGAAACAAATTTTCAAGCAACAAATCCTTCTTTGCTGTCTCAGCATCATCCATATTTGCAGCGGGATCTATTTCTGGGAATGGGTGGAAGTTAATCAATCCCCAGTAGTCTAAGAACTCCAGCACCTCTTGTCTCGCATCTGCATCTCCAACTTCAAGCTCTGACAGATCTTTCAATTCAATGTTCTCATTTGGATTTGAATGGAACTTCTTAACAATCCAGTTCCGTATCTTCATATACACATCAGATGTCCTAGTTTGGGACTTCCCATTAAAAAATGAAGGCATCACCCGCTCTTCAAGGGGATGAAACTTTGTCCATGAAAACCACCCTATAATTGATAAGGGAGAAAAGTAAGCAATGCAAAATCTATAACCAACATAACATTCAAAATCTTCACCACCTCAACTTCATATTCTTTTTATCGCAGCAACCAAACTGACAAAGTCAATTTAATAGTAAAATACTCAACGATACGGGTTTCACTTTCACAGACCAATCATAAGTCATAAGCAAAACTCTAAAACCCTAAACAAAAGTATACAATCCAAAACCATAACTACTCAAGCATAATCAGTAGTTCATTTAAAAATTTTCTAATACTATCCTCACTGCTCGCAACATTTTGTAGTTGATGAAATGCCTCTCAATTAATTCATCGACAAAACGGAAAAAAAAATGGAATTGCAAAAGAATTGAAAACTGAAACTCACCACAATGACTAGGCACAACATGAACATTAGGATCTCGCGATCTAAGACTCTCAAAATCCGCTTCCATCGCAGCCTCTAACTCCTCCAACTTAGTCACTTTCTCTTCCTCCATCGCCTTCGTCACCTCCTGCAACGACGTCGCCGCCGCCTTCTCTTCAAACCCAAAGTGACCACTCGCCGTCGCCCCTGCGAAACTGTTCGGCCCCTGACGCGCTCTGGTCAACGGACCATTGTGGATCGGCGCGTGAACGATCGCAGCTTTGTCGCGCGTGAGACGCTTCGAAGGAGTGGACGATGAGCCCGATCCTGAGAGTGCGTTCACTTTCCTCTTCATACCTCCAGCTCGTCGGCGTGACGACGGAGGCTCAGCTATTGCCGGAGATTCAGCTCCGGTTGCCCCTCCGGCCGGTCTCTCCTCCATTAATTAGACTCGTTAGCTGTTCAAAGGGTTGTTTTTGGCTCAGCGACAGATAAAGACGGTATACATCATTTCCGCTGGTTGCTAATGACAGAGCAAAATTTTGCTGCTTCCACGTTATGTGAAAAGAACCTGAGTGGAATTGCGTGGATTGAGTGAGTGGCAATAGTGTAAAATCACGCGGGTAATTGTTTGTGTTACTGTGCGTCGGCACTCGGCGACCCAGTATAAAGAGGGTAAGGCTTCGGGCCCTTGTCCTTCCTTGGGGCGGTTGAATCGTTAAAATGTTTTAGACTTTGTCGAAAATAAGTTTGTGTCATATTATTTTTAATAATTTGTTAAAATACATGTTAAATTAAATTTTATTTTTAACATAATTTATGAAAATGTATATTTATATTATCAATAATATTAATAATTTTACTATTACTTATATTATGATAATTAGAATATTCTTAAGACATTTAATGACATTTGTATATGATTTTATTCTTATTTTTATAATTTTTATATTTTAAATATAAATAAAAATTTTAAACTTTGTTCAGGTATACTAAATTGTTATTAACACTTGAATACAATTTTAGACCAAAGTTGTAAGTATTGAATTTTATAAAAACTTAACGCAATTAAATTCTTTCACAAAAATATATAAATATACATTTTTATAAATTATAATATCTAATATTAAAATAAAAAATTAAAAATTATTTCAAATAAATTATAATCTAAAAATCTATTCTAAGTTGTATATTGTATACTAATTAATATTTTAATTAGTATATAATTCATATTTTATTTTTTTCACAAAACATTATAAAACCCAATGTGTCATAAAGCTATCTATGCAAGATTCATCATAGGTTCATTATTTCTTCTCGTGAAAGGTTCAAATATTATAATTCATTGTCTGAAAATGAGTGGTATTTTATTTTAACAACAAAAATTAATATTAAGATAAATATTAACTAGAATCTCTTCTTTATAAAAAATTATAATTTCTAAATAAGTTTGGAAATTTGAACGAATTAAATTAATAAATTAAATTTAAGAAATCAATTTTACTTGACTTAAATAATTTAATTTATTTAAATAATATTATTTAAAAATAAAAATTAATTAATTAAAAATATTATTATACCCGAAATTCCATCAAACCTTTGAAATCGAGTTAAGTTTAGTTTGTTTTCATCTCTGTTTATAATCGAGTTAAGTTTAGTTTGTTTTCATCTCTATTTATAAAGCTCTTATAATTCTTACAACGTGGATAAAGAACACTTTATGAACGGAAGAAATGATGATCCTTACGTGACTTTGGCAGTGGACCACTCCAACAGGTCCTTCTTCAAAAGCAGCCCTATGATCAGTCTCCTTAAAAATAGTTAGTGATGTTAGCAGGTCGGGTCAAGCTTAGGCTGCCTTACCTCGACTATGGTAGCCCATGATCTAGCTTATAACCTGACCAGTCACGGGCCAACTTGGCCCGTCATTTTTTAAAAAAACTTTCAAAATGATGTCGTTTTGGAAGTAATGGTCAGGTCACAGATCGGGTCGAGCCATTCAGGTTTTTTTTGACATCTCTAAAAATAGTTAAAAATAACCGTTCAACTTAATTTTTCTTAAACTGATCAAGTTAGAGTTTTAAATTAAACTCAAAGTTAAATAAAAAATTTTAAAAGTGAATTTGATTCTATTGTAAAGTCTAAAAATAACAATAAATTTTATTATAGAATGTTAACAATGGTCTATCATCTTATCTAATAAAAAACTTTTATTATTTAACTGGAAGAGATGAAGTTTATTTGATTCATCATAGAAGTTTTTTGACCCTACTTATCATATTTCTTTAACGATGGAAAAATTGAATGTTTAATCTTATCTTGAGACTTTCGGTGATCGTAGACGTTTGGTAAAGATGACAAACGAGTGAAGATAAGATGAATGACGGTTTAATCAAACTTCTTATGAATAGATACAACTGTGTAGTGTGTTACACTCCTGTATCCTCTACTTACATGGTAATGTGGATTAATCGTATAAGTTTATGGAACCGTGTGAAGAAGGATGTGAAAGACAAAGACATACATGGACGTGTACATGTCCATTTTCATAACATACGTGATCGTGTGACGACGTGAAGTTCTTTATAATTGTGAACATCTACGACTGAGGCGATGTTAGAATAGACACAGTCACTTACATAATTGTTTATGTTACCATTTACGTTGCAAAGAAATCTATTTCGTGATATAAATGAGAAAATTATATAGATTTTGCATGAGAGTATGACCATAATGTCCAAAAGTAAGGGAAAATAAAGAAAGGGCAAGTAGTGTAGTATTCTCATCCTTTCTTTATTGTTTTCTGGATTGATTAGAGAGTTTGTTGATTGATACCTCAACTTTAGTTTCAATCATAAAATTTAGTGAGACTACTTGTAGTTGTGGGATAAGATATTAAACTTTGTAAATCCTTATTTGATTTAGTAGATTTGTTTGTCGGTTTGACTCGTAGTTTTTCCTTTACATTGGATTCCTATGTAAATCTTGATGTTGGTTTATTGTTAGAGTTTCTTATTCTTATATTGACTTATTGGTTAAAGTTGAAGAGTCTTTTGTTTTTGATTTTTGTTGATCTTTTTAGAAAGTTGTGTTATTGTCTCCCAACAGGTGGTGACACAGATATCGTGATGAAAGGTGGAAATAGCTATATGATCAAGTTGACATGAACAAACTACTCTATTTGAAGGCACGGAGGACCTTCTACACTGTAAGGATCTTTTTAATCTTGTTGACTTGGACAAAGGTGTGAAAGATGATGTTTTCTCAAAACCTGAGAAGATGTTAGATGGAGAATGGAAAAAGATAAAGCGAATGAACTCAGGAAACAATTAGACAATGGATTAGTATCAATATGTTCAACCATGTGCTTCAAGAAATAGATCATTTTGAGTTATGTAAAAATCTAGAAGGATTCTATGAAAGAAAAACTGCTTATAAAAAGGTCTCTTTAATTAAAAGACTTGTAAACTTCAAGCTGAAAGTTATAAAATCTGTGTCAGAACATCTGAATGGTTTCTAGAATATAATCAACAAGCTTACAACAATGAAGATCATTTTTTATGACAAGCTTTAAACAATTTTTATGACAAGCTTTAAACCTTGATTCTATTAAGTTTGCTACCAGACAGTTGAAAAATACCAATGGTGACAATTAGCAATTCAGCTCTTAAAGGTGTGCTCTCTTTTTATGTAATCAAAGAGAATATATTCAATAAAGAAATCATAAGAAAAGAGACAGGAGTTGATAATGTGCGAGCTTTCATGGAAGAAAGTAAGGTAAGGAGTAAGAGCAGGGATCCCAAAGGATACCATAAGTCTAAGAACCAATCAAAGTCCAGAGGTGACAAAGAAGTGAATATACGCCACTATTGAAACAAGCTATGACATATTAAGAGGTTCTGTTACAAGTGGAAGAAGGATAGAAAAAAGAAGCAAGATCATTAGAATGATGGAGATGTTAACAATATAGTCTCAACAGCTTCAAACATAGATGATGAGGTTTCCTTAGTTTGTATGAAAAGTGAATGCTTCCATATCAGTGATTCTGGTTCTGAGTGGTTGATTGACAAACATCTTATCATTGTGTTTTAAATGCGAAGTACTTCTCAAACTATAATAATGGAGACTTTGAAACGGTAAAGATAGGAAATCAAAGTTCCACCAAGATTGTTGGTATGGTTAATATCAGAATTCAAATGAATTTCGGATGCTTGTTGACCCTATGAGATATATGTGCCCGTGTCTCTTTCAACAACACCTTAGTCACAGATGTACACGATTATAGAGAGCTATATTGTATATATGACCATGTATGGTGCAAAAAAATCTATTTCGTGGTATAAAAGAGAAAAATATGTAAGTATAGCATGGAATGTGACCATAATGTCCAAAATGTTAGTAGTGTGCCCTAGGCCAATGAACATTTGTGATTCATGTATTAACATTATGATTTGTTAATAAATATATTATGAGGTATTCCTTTCATATATGCATGTATTTTGTTTATGTAATGTGATTTACATTCCATGAATGGTAT
>JANITX010000211.1:73902038-73919278 GCA_027564395.1 Erythroxylum ulei | reverse complement strand
GCATTAGTGTCTGATAAAATTGTATTTTTCTGAATTTTTGTATTAATGATTAGGTCAATTTGTAAAGTCAACAGACTAAAATAAATTGTATTTATGAAAAGGGCCCCCATGGCCATTGTATTTACCGGTGAATGTGTATGTTAATTGTTTCCCGTATAACGCATGTTTGGATTTTACAAGAAAAAAAATTTATTGAGTTTTTGACTGAGTGATGTAGCACGCCACCCTTGTAGGACACGGACTCGGATATCACCATCGATGTCGGGTTAGGGTCACGCGGGAGTGGGGTGTTACAATTTATTCTCATCATCACACCCAGTCCGAAGTTTCACAATAAAGCGGGGTATGGGAAGGTCTGATAGTATGTAGCCTTACCCCTACATAGTAAAGAAGCTGTTTTCGGTAGACCCACATGCAGATGTGACAATAAAAGAGCGATGCAGGTTGAAGAGTAAGTAACAGTCAATATGCAAAAAAATAAATTAATAGTAATACTGATAGAAATACAAATAATAGTAATAAATAAATATTTATAATTATTATTATGATACTAATACTAATAATTAGAAGGAATTATAATTAAATAGCGGACAAGCATATTCATAAAAACATGAAGAAATTTAAGTCCTCGTCTAAGTAGGCCCCTTAAGCATAATTACTTTAAGCTTGTAGAAAATCAAGAATTTTGGTTGGTCTACAGAAATATTTCTTTTTTTAATCAAATAAATCATCAAATACAAGTCAACACACAAAAGAATCACACAACCAGAAGAGAAAAGTTGGTAATATATCGAAGAAAGAACCAACTAAGACTCGAAAGAAAGCTATGGAAAGCACCAAGTTTTAGGAAGAAGGGATTGACAGGTAAAATCAAAACATATGGAAGTAATATAAACATGGGTTTTAGACACTTCTTACTCAAGATGAAAGAAACCATACTAATACAACAGTCAACAAACAAATCACAAAACCCCAATCCCAAATGGAGCTTTCACGATTTAGATCCAAAACCAACATAGAGTAAGTGGAGCAGAAGACCGAAAAATACACAATTCATCGAGAAAACGAAATTATGCCAATGAAAATCTACAAGCTATATAAGAGGGAAAAAAAGGGTGAAGAGTTACATGCTTTAATCGAATGATCAGGTGGCTCTGCCAAATGCACAGATATCTTAAGAGCACTGAATCAGTGAGTCGTTCAACCCTATTGATGCTCAGGGCAACAATTCGTTACATGTTAATGATGAGAATGTACTAGTCCTCATTTGCCCAAAAGTTGAAAGCACGTGCATTTTACAAAAACAAGTGTCTCATCATTCAATTATTCCATGATTTTCTTTTCTATTTCTCATTAAAAAAACCAAAATTTGAGTAAAAGTTCCTGACAAACCCTTACTAAATACCTTTCGTAGCTACGTTGGTATTGATGACACTGCTGATGCAACTACCCCAACATTTACAACTTATAGATCGCAAGATCTTTAGATTCTCAGATTTCGTATTAGGAATATCCAACCTGAAAGTCCTCTGCTTAATCACAATTAGATACCACTGACAATAGAAGAAACTATTAGCAAGAACTAATGCTGTCAGACAGTAAAATCAAGTAGGAGAAAACCTAATAATTTGAATGGTCAAAGTTCAAATCCCTTTTGTCAACCCAAATTAGAAGGGCAATATCCAATGAGTATATATACCAACAGTAACTTCCAGACCAGAAGGGTAGCTAGCTAATATACAGTAATACTCCAACTTTTGTCAACAAGCCATAACTCACTTGTTCGAACAAAAAGGAAAGAAGCATAGGAGCCAAAAATTACAGTGTAGACCAGTTGTAGACCTACAACCATGGAGGCCTAATTGAAGAAATTAAATTCAAAGAGTCCAGATCCGAGTACAGAACAGTCACCAATACCATAACCAAGCAAAATCACATCAGATTCAGAAGAAACCGTTAAAATCTTAGGAACGAGAGGAATAGTGCCGATTTGAAGTGGTTTTGTGTGAAATGTTCCTGAAAGTAATAGATAACTTACCAAACGAAAGAGCTCTCTGGCTACTTACAAATTGGCAATTCAAAAAGAAAAAGAAACATATAGCCACAGGAAGCTCCAGAAGGAGACGAAGGAAAGAGGGAATTTTTATAAAATAATGTTGGAAATTATTTTGACATTAGTACTTTGATACTAAAATCTTTAACTAAAAAAATGATTAAAAAAAAGAGAATATATATACAATTAGAATTTAAGTCTCTTTTTCTTTTTTTCTTTCCTTTTATTTCTATTTATATAAGAATGTGTGGAAAATAAAATTAGTTCAATTATTTTTCCACGCATCCAAACTTCAAATCATAAGCGAGTGAGACTAAATGATAGCGATAAAACCTTTAGAAAAGGTAGAATGCAGAGAAGGTGACTGATGTAAAAGTGAAAACTTATTATAGAAAACTAAGATTGATAAGTATTAAGATATTAAATATTTTTGTAGATTTCTCAGTGTGAATGAATTGACTCTTAGAGTGAACTATTTGTTGGAGTATTAACTCTCTCACTCTTTATAGTTTATAGTGTTCATACTAAAATTTGAATTATGATAAAAAAAAATAAAGCATAAGCATTTTAAACTACTATATGATAGTTTATGTCCTTGTAGCCAATCAATTGGATGCAATTTGATGTATGACATTATTCTTTAATAAATGAAAGGCTTTCTTTTATCTTTATGTATTAATTTAATTACATTTGATGTTTTAATACTAAAGATAAAATCCCTGGGATAATACTATCTAATTGAAATTATAACGAGATCATAATTGTGAGATTCAATTTACATTTATGTGTTGTTCCTAGATGTTTCTAGTTGTAGTTTCATCAAGACGAGATATTGAAAGGTAAAACTAGCACACATTACTTTTCTTTCTTATTAAGAAAGTAATTGATCTCATAAATTAAAGTATGGAGATAATTAAACTAATGTTTGGGTGATTATTCAATTACGTTTGGATTCTAACAATGGTATCAACACTTGGTTTAATTGTTTAACTTGAATTGAGGCTGGTTTGTTGTTGATTTTGATAAAAATTAAGGTTTTTATGCCACTGTTTTATCTTTTCTTCGTGACTATTTTTGTCAGTTCTGGAAATTGTTTTCACAATTACTTTTGTGATATCTAAATCAATTGTTTTCAGTTTGCTTCTATGTATATTCTTTCCATCTCTACGTTACAATTTTTGTACTTTATAGGGGACAATTAATTTCTTAAAAATTAAAAACCTAGAGAACATATATGATGCCCATACGTTGGTTCTGAAAACTATTTTTGTGTGCCTTACGTTTTGGCTTATGGAAATTAATTTGGCATTGTTATTGTCTCTCTACCTTCTACATGGTTTTCATTTCTTAACAATAAAAACCCTCGAATAAAAAAATCATAATTTACTGTGCCGATGTGATGATTCTGGAGGGTTTATTGTGAACATTGTTTTGGATCTCCTTTTTGCATTTTTTGCCTATGCGTATTCTCATTTCAGGTTTGTTGCTCATTCTAATTTTATGCATATGTTGTTTTCTAAGTTTGTCTGCGTTTACCGGGTTTATGGATTAAACGAATAAGTGGCTTAAAAGCCACTTGAGGCGTGTCTCACTAGTGGCATTTGGTCGAGTGACGATGCCATTGATTGGCGTCATCACCATGAAAAACGTTGGCTGAAAATCACCCATTGATGCAAGAGTCGTGGGTAATTTAGTGCAAGGATGAAACAGTGTGGAGGTTGGACAGTCAACAGTTGGAGCACCAGTTGGGACTCATGGAAGATGGGGTTTGATAAGTGTAAATTGCATGGTGTTTTAGGGCTTAATTTGATACGTGTTTAGCTATTAATTCAATCATTTAGTATGTGTTTAGGTTTGAATTTTGATAGTTTATTAATTAATCGTGTTTTAAGTGTTTTATGGGTTAATACAAGTCTTTGAGCTTAAATATTATATTTTTGAGGTATTTTGATGTCTTTGCTAGTATTTCAAGGTCAATATCTAAGAACAGAAAAGTTTCGAAGACATTCGGGCCGAAACAACGTCCCATGATCGTGACAGAAGCACCAGAGATAGCCCACGATTGTGGCCTGCATACCACGATCGTGACAGAAGGGTCAGATATGGTGCAAACGTGCAGACACTCAAAAAGTCAAAATTTGAGGATTTTTTGGACCTTTCAAACCTTAAAAAACGCTAGGGCTGCTTAGAACACAAAGGATATTTAAAGAACAAGACAAAGAGGCAAAAGGAGCTTTTGCATTAGCCACTTTTGAGAAACCTTAAAGACAATACATCGAGAGATTGAGGAAGAGAAGAAGGAAGAGAGAAGACGAGAAGAAACTGACTCGACGTACTTCCTAGATCAGGAGTTTCCCGACATCACTGCCTCCCATTATCTGTTCAGATTGTATTTCCTATTTAATTTCGATTTTATTATTGTATGGAATTGGAATAAATAGTTGATGATAGGATTTTGGACGTTGATGATGTTCTAAACTCACCTTCGAAGTTTTATTCTTGAATTAATGAAATTTGATTGTTTATATGTTTATTTGATTTGTTGTGATTTAATTTTGAAATTGCATAATTTGATAATAAACTGAGAGGGTAAATCAATTGAAAAACGATTAAATTGGGCTAACGAGAGTTAGGTGGTTTAATAGAAATTAGAATTAAATAAAATCAATAAATTGTGCGAAGAGAGATCTTACATAAGTTTTCGATAGTTTATTAGAGAACTTTAGAACTAATTAGGGTTTTGGATAGGTTGTAAATTGAGAGATTGCGACCTTTATAATCTGATTAGGGTTTATAATTTAGGGTTAATGGTTATAACTTGAGAGAGAGTAATTAACCCTAAGATCGTCTAGAACCATCAATTTAATAATTCTTAATCAGTTAGGTTAGCATTAAGGATAGGTAAAATTCTCTTTCTCTCAATTGGTAATTTCCTTAGGTTGATTCTTGGTTGTGTTGCAATTGCTTAGTAATTAGTACTTTCGTGATTGATTCTTAATTTAATTTGATTGATTAAATTTAATTTCATTTTAGTTAGTTGCATATTAAATTTCCATTTTTTCTGGCCTTAAATTTTAGGATTAGATTATCCCTCCTCGTAGGATTAACACCTTAGGTACTACGCTAACGAACGGTGCGCTTACGGATTATCGAGGGTTGTTTATTAAAACTTACACATAACTAACACCCGTTCAAGGTTGCGAATGAAGAAATGTGGGAAGCAAATGGAAGCTTCTAGAGAAGATGATGGGCGAGAAGCCCACCATCTTGGGAGCACGTCTATAAGAGACATGACCGGTGCGTGCACTGCATACGCCAGTCAACGCTTCCTGTTAATTATGGGCGCGTGAAGTGCACAAGCCCACATGGTCATCCTCTAGCATGTGCACGCACCAAATAGCCTTCCCTCCATTTTTAATGAATTTTAATATTTTTAAAAACCTTAATTTCTATTAAATTAATTTAATGGAGATTAAATTAGTTTATACTCCTAATAAAATTGATAAAGCGTTTTCCCAATTTTGGAAATTATTTTCAAAGGGTATTTTGTTAGGAAAAGTTTTGGAATTTAGTTTAATTTTTTAAGAGTTAAATTATTAATTTAAATTAGTTATCAAGTCAATAATTAGAATCAAGAAAAGGTCTTAAATAATTTCTTTCATAATTGGATTATGTTTGAAATTATAAATATAATGAGATTATATTATTTTAATGAGACAGTAAATTTTTTAGATTTTAAATCCCTCAATTAAATATTAAGTACACGTTGAATGTGATAGTTGCCTTCCATTATTTAATAACAAAACCAAAATTCTGTTTATTGCTTGGCTTGTTGAGTAAACTTAAAGTCGCTTTAACCCGGATATGTTTTATCTTAAATAAATGAGTAATACTTAACTAAATTTGTATGATTTGGATGAGCAAACTCATGATCATATGGATTTAGAGGTAAGGTTAGGAATAATATATATGATATATTTTGGCAAAGCTTGAAACCTAAGGATTCTAGAAGTCACATAAGATGTGATTGAAAAATAATTTTCTACCTAATTTAAATTTAGTTGGTTTGTTGAGCAAACATAAGATCAATTAATTTTAAATAGGATCCTAGCCCACTAGGAAATTATTTGATAATTTCTCAATTTAATTATAATATTTGAACGATCACGACTTATGATTAAGGATACATATCCGAGAAAAGTCAATTGAGCATGCATTGAACATAACTTATATACATGTGTATAATTGAGTATCCATTTAATTAAACAAGTTAGTAATGTGTAAATATTGCATGATATAGAAACACAATTTGAGCGTCCACATCTAGACATTGCTGGCTCCTCAAGGTGATAGCTATCTGGAGCATACTATAAGTTAACCTATATGTTTACTTACTATATTTGAATTGTTCTTAATTAACTTTTAGATATTGAACTGTTATCGATATGATTGTGTTAATTCTGGACATTGATGGTCTGAGGAGTTCGATATTCAAGACTATATTGGAAGTGTTTGTTAATTGAATATGAATATGAAAATTGTGTTCTCAACTATATGTTGAGTATAGGACTTAGATCCAATTAATGTGCTATATGACAGTGCACACTGATTGAGAGTTATTGATAGCATAATATGTGATTTGATGCATTTTCATTATATTGATATGCATGATCAGATAAAGGAGTTCTGATCGGAGTGACCAACGTGAAAAAGAGCTTAAAGCTCATAAATATGCACACAGAGCCACATGCATAACAATTAATGAGCCCGGTATTCACAATGGGTACGTGACAATATCTGAAATGAGCCCAATATCCACAATAGATACGAGACAATTAAATAGGCACTCGGTCACAATAAAAATAAAAATGAAAGTGCAGTCTCATGTGCATTGCATATATATCTTTACATGTATTGTGTGAATCATTGTAAAGAATGACTAAATTGAGTTGATATAATGTTTTGCTATGTTTGTGTACATGTGAATGATTGTGAAAAAAACCACTGAATTGTGTTGATATAGTGATCTGCAATACTTGTAAACATGTTGATGATATGAATGATTAAGGTGAAAGATTGGATTGTTTTGAAAAGATTCTATGACATGTTTGTATTATAATGTGCTTACTGAGATATGATCTATAGTGTGATTTGGTATACAAAATTGTATGGAATTGATTCTAGCTAATGTGATATACTTGTGATGTTGTGTTTTGACTCGAGTGAGCACATCGATGATGGTTCACTTACTGAGTTTGTACAACTCATCAAAATTGCAACGTTATTTTTTAGGTATTGAGGAGACCTAGCTTCTAAGGCAATCTACTAGTAGTCTAGTATTATCAATTTTGGAATTAGGAATGGCTTAAAGGTCTGGTCAGTTGATGTCTGAGGAGTTTAGATAGATTGTTTCTATTAGCTTCTCATTTTATGTTAGATGTTTTGTAAAGAACAATAAACCCTTAGATGTTTTTGTAATATACATATATGGATTATGAGATGTAATGACAATGTAAACGATGTTTATGAATTGAAATGAGAAATGTTAAACTTATGATCACTTATGTTTTGTATGATGCCATAATAGTGAATATGATTGCTAGAACATGCCATTCTCATAGGTTATGTTCTTGAATGTCCTCTAGATGCTCGGGTATATGCTCTATAGTAGTGGGGTGTTACAATTTTTGGTATCAAAGCATAGTTTGGCATCCTAAGGGATATATAAGAGAATTTAGACATGATATATAGTAAGAGATTCGTATACTGATCACAACTATTATTTGCTATACGTCATCCGCTATAAGAGATCTATTCATAGAGTCAGCTGACCTTGAGTCCATAGGAGCTAATAGAGAGTCTCCAGTATCGCAGTTTGAACAAATGCTTCCGAGAATTCCTGAGAGGAGATAGAGGAGGAATCATAAGCTTATAAAGCAATGGGTTGTAGACTTCTACGGAAGTAAAGACCCTGCGAAGGTAGAAAGATGGTTGGAAAGAACAGAGCAGGTATTTGATTAGATGGACTACGAGTCCAATGAGAGGTTTGATTACGCAGTCTCGCTACTGCAAGGTTCAGTTTATCAGTGGTGGAAGATTGTTGCTAGTAGTTCTGCCCAACCTTGTAGACTGAAGTGGGAAGATTTTCTAAAAATTTTCAAAGAGAACTATAAGCCCAAGATTTACCTGGATAGGAAGATAAAGGAGTTTTTGGATCTAAAATAGGGGAATCTTACTGTAGCTGAGTATGAGGTGAGGTTTAATGAATTAATGGGGTATGTTACTACATTAATTCATACTCGGGTATGTTACTAAACTAATGGGGTATGTTACTACATTAATTCAAACTGAGGAATATGTATTGACTATAGATAATTGAATCGGGTGACAATGAAGAATAAGTATCCTTTACTGAGGATTGATGATTTACTTGATCAATTACAAGGAGCTTAGGTGTTTACTAAGCTAGATTTGAGATCAGGGTATTATTAATTAAAGATAGCAGAAGTTGATGTACCAAAGAGTGTATTCAGGATCAGATATAGGCACTTTGAGTTTTTGGTGATGTCTTTTGGCTTGACAAATGCTCTAGTAGTTTTTATAGCGTTAATGAAGAAGCTATTCTAGCCATACCTAGATCATTTTGGTGATTGTGTTCGTTACCGGATGTCGGACTTTGTTTGCTACGATTTCGATTTCTTTACCGATTCGCTTCGCTTCGAAATCCGTTTCTTTCGAATCCCGCGATTTGCATTCGATTTTGTTCCGCATTTTGTTATCCGATTTGTCCGATTCGATTTGAATTCGATTTCGTTTCTTTGACCTTCGCCTTATGTTTTCGTTCTGCACGCGTTTGCCTTTGATTTCGCTTCCGCATTTTGCTTCGCATTTCTGTTTAGATTTCCGTTTTCCGTTTCATGTTCCGGTTGGGGTTCGGTCTCGAGATCAGGTCCCAACAGTACATGTCCGTTTTCATAACATACATAATCATGTGACGACATGTAGTTCTCTATAATTGTGTACATTTGTGAATGAAGCATGATGTTAGAAGAGACACAGTCGCTTACACGATTGTTTATGTGACCATGTACAGTGCAAAAAACTATATATTTCGTGATATAAAAGAGAAAAATATATAGATTTTGCATGAGAGTATGACCATAATGTCCAAAAGTAAGGAAAAATAGAGAAAGGGCAAGTAGTGTAGTATTCTCATCCCTTCTTTATTATTTTTTGGATTAGTTAGAGAGTTAGTTGATTGATACGTCAACTTTGGTTTCAATCATAAAATTTGGTGAGACAACTTGTTATTGTAAGGTAAGATATTAAACTTTGTAAATCCTTATTTGAGTTTAGTAGATTTGTTTGTCAATTTGACTTGAAAATTTTCCTTTACATTGGAGGGTTTCCTAACATAAATATTGGTGTTGGTTTATCATTAAGTTTCTTATTCTTACACTGACTTATTGGTTAGAGTTGAAGAGTCTTTTGTTATTGATTTTGGTTGATCTTTTTAGAGAGTTGTGTTATTGTCTCCCAACAGGTGGTGACACAATTATCGTGGTGAAAGGTGGAAATAACTATATGATCAAGTTCACATGATCAAACTACTTTATTTGAAGGCATGGAGGACCTTCTGCACTGTAAGGATCTTTTTAATCCTGTTGACTTGGACAAAGGTGTTAAAGAGGATGTTCCTTCAAATCCTGAGAAGATGCTAGATAGAGAATGGAAAAAGTTGAAGCGAATAAACTCAGGAAACAATTAGACAATGGATTGGTATCAATATGTTCAACCATGTGTCTCACAAAATGGATCCTTTTGAGTTATGTAAAAATCTAGAAGGACTCTATGAAAGAAAATTGCTTATAAAAAGGTCTCTTTGATTAAAATGCTTGTAAACTTCAAGTTGAAAGTTAGAAAATCTGTGTCAGAGCATCTGAATGATTTCTAGAATATAATCAACAAGCTTACAATAATGAAGATCATTCTTGATGACAAGCTTTAAACCTTGATTCTATTGAGTTTGCTACCAGATAGTTGAAAAATGCCAATGGTGACAATTAGCAATCCAGTTCTTAAAGGTGTGCTCTCTTTGGATGTAATCAAAGAGAATATATTCAATGAAGAAATCATAAGAAAAGAGGAAGGAGTTGATAATGGGCGAGCTTTCATGGAAGAAAGTATGGTAAGGAGCAAGAGCAGGGATCCCAAAGGATACCATAAGTCTAAGAATCGATCAAGGTCCAGAGGTGACAAAGAAGTGAATATATGCCACTATTGAAACAAGTCATGACATATTAAGAGGTTCAATTACAAATGGAAGAGGGATATAAAAAAGCAAGATCATAAGAATGATGGAGATGATAATAATACAATCACAACTGCTTCAAACATAGATGATGATGTTTCCTTAGTTTGTATGAAAAGTGAATGCTTCCGTGTCAGTGATTATGGTTCTGAGTGGTTGATTGATACGATAAATTCTTGTTGTTGTGTTTTAAATATGAAGTACTTCTCAAATTACAATAGTGGAGACTTTGAAACGGTAAAGATGGAAAATCAAAGTTCCACTAAGATTGTCGGTATGGGTAATATCAGAATTCAAATGAATTTCGGATACTTGTTGACCTATGAGATATATGTCACCGTGTCTCTTTCAACACCACCTCAATCACAAATGTATAAGGTTATAGAGAGTTATATTGTATATGCGATTGTGTACGATGCAAAAAAAATATATTTCGTGATGTAAAAGACAAAAATATATAAGTTTTGCATAGAATGTGACCATAATGTTCAAAAGTGAGGAAAAACATAAAGAGGGCAAGTAGTATAGTATTCTCATCCTTTTTTTATTGTTATTCAAATTGGTTGAGAGTTGTTGATTTGATACATTAACTTTGGTTTAATCTTGAAACTTGGTAAGATAACTTGTAGTTTTGGAGTGAGATATTAAAGTTTGTAAATCCTTATTTAAGTTTAAAGAATTTGTTTGTTAGTTGGCCCGTAGTTTTTGTTTTTTTACCGAAGGGTTTTCCTAAAAAATCTTGGTCTTAGTTTTTCACATTAACTTTCTTATTCTCACGTTGACTTGTAGGTTGAAGTTGAAGAGTGTTTTGTTGTTAATCTTTAGTTGATCATTTTAGAGAGTTGTATTATTGTTTCCTAACATGAAAGATGAATAAATTGCTACATATGTTAAGTTAATAGGCAAACTTTTTACCTGGTGATTTTCAGTAATTCATGTTATTTGGTATAACTTAGACAATAAAATTTAGATTGACCACTTATATTTTCGAATGTGAGTTTTAAGAAATAAAAAAGAAGAAAGTCATGTATGAGTAGTTCTAATAAAATTGAACATGTTCTAATCGGTGATTAAAAAATAAAATTAGTTCAATTGGTTCAACCGTTCAATTTTTTAGTTAAATTTCTTTAATATCTTTTGTTATTTAAAACTAATTAATTTATTAATTAACTAACCAATTTTTATAAATAAGTCAACTGATTTTTATTTGATAGTCTTCTTCTTCAATTAAACTTCAACTTTTTCAATAGGTAAGGATAGATTCCTTCTTCAATCTTATTTTAAGTTTTTTAATTTTGCTTAATTTTTACTGTATATCAATTTTATAACAATTTAATAACAATTAAAATTTTAATCTTGTCGATTTAATTTCTAGTCCAAATTTTAAAACATCAATTTTAATACCATATTAGACAATGTATTCTTTTCCATTTGAATAAATTGTAGGTAAAATTACATCTTTAAAAAACCAATTTTAAGGAAACTACACATTCCTTCCTAAATCAATTCTTTGAGTATCTCATGTCAACACCTTCCAGGCATGCAAATGATCCCGTGTTAGAAAATCTATTTTGAAATTGCAATTGCAAGTTGTTCGCTAAAAGTTGAACAACAATTAAAAAATCTTATTAGACTATTTTAATTATAAAAATTTTGAACGAGTAAGTTTTTTTAACTCAATTTTTAATTTTTTAGTTTATTCTATTTAACAAAAATTATTAAAAATCTACTGATTAATTAATTAATTAATTAATTTTTATAAAACAGTATTCTTTTCCAATTCGAGAGATACAGATAATAATATATTTCTAATTTTTATTATGTAATAATTTTATAATTCTATCTTTAAATTTTAAATTCCTTATTTTATTAGAGTCTATATATATATATCCCAATTGTGAGAAGGCACATTTAAGCCATCCACTTTTCGACTAATTCCCGCTCGCACCGATTAAGCCCTTAAGAGATAAAGTTTTGGCCAAACAGATTTTTCTATTCCCAGGACTCAGAACTCGAGATTATTAGAGTAATTTTTAACTAAATATTGGTTTGATTGTCGCTGGTAAGAAATGACGGAAAATTTATGTGAACTTGAATGTGAAGTAGGTTTAGTTCTGTCCAAAACAAGAACCAGTGTACATTCTCTACATAAGGAATCCATTCCTGTAATAAAGCAGAAGCCTCTTTATTTAGTTCAAACCACAGCAACCTGGCTTAATTTACTACAGCAACCTAGCTTAATTTACTATTAAACACAACATCGACTCATAATACAAACAGGAGATAAAAGGAGCAGTAGATGCCTATGCGAAAATTACAGTACTGATGCCACTGGTTGCTCGATGTAGGCAGTAATACTTGGCCTAGGTTCGATATGATCAGCAGAAAACTTCCTTGCTGCTTTGAGACCAGCATCATTGTCATGATACTCGCTGTAGGCAGTAACACTTGGCCTAGGTTCGATTTCGTCGGCATAAAACTTCTTTGCTGCTTTGAGACCAGCATCATTGTCATGATACACGCTATAGGCAGTAGCACTTGGCCTAGGTTTGATATCGTCGGCATAAAACTTCTTTGCTGCTTTGAGACCAGCATCATTGTCATGATACTCGCTATAGGCGGTAGCACTTGGCCTAGGTTCGATATCGTCGGCATAAAACTTCTTTTCTGCTTTGAGACCAGCATCATTGTAATGATACTCGCTGTAGGCAGTAGCACTTGGCCTAGGTTCGATATCATCAGCATAAAACTTCTTTTCTGCTTTGGGACCAGCATCATTGTCATAAACTGAGAGATTAGGCCTTGGCCTTGGCTGAGAATTTTCAGTTGTGTCAGTATTGTGACATTTGGTTCTGTCATGAGAGTTGGATAGTGCAGGCTGGTCAAGAACAAGGCCTCGGATTGCTTCTGGCATGGGTTGGTCTTTCATGACACCTCTCCAGTATTCCCCTACATCTTTTCTTGCATTGATACTGTTACTTAACTGTTCAAGGAAAGAAGAAGAGAGAATCGTCAGGAGATCAATGACAAAAACCATACTAGTTCATTCCACTGTTAGCATCTCCATTCATTAATCCTAAGCTCCTTCATTGTTTATTAACAGACCAAGTATTTATAATTAACATGAAAACAGATTTCGCCAAGAAAGCGACAAAGCAATGGAGTACTTGGCATCATCACAACTTCTTACCAGTAATAGCAAGAATGAGAAGTGCAAAGCACTATAAGACTCCATTGTTCTCTGTACAATGACTTGTTTGAAGATTATGCAAATTGACCCATCAACTATATATAGGCAACAACAATAATTGGTTTTAAAAATATCTGTCCTCTTAAGCAATAAGAACCATATTTGAGATGAAAGGTTGTATCAGCTTCCCCGGTCGCTATCCCTGTTCAGGATCTTCAGAAAGATTTTTGTGTTTGGGTTGATTGATCATAAAACAGTATCCTATGCGTATGATTGTCTTGTTTTGTAGTGAATAATGGAAATTATCATTATTGTTTTGTAGTGCATAATGGAAAGAAATTATCAATCTCTTGACTGTAATGTGACCCCAGGGCAAGATTATTGCCAAATATAGAAAAAGAGTTAGAAGGACCCAAGAAGCTCATAATTGAAATATTGAAGAGACTGTGGCATCTTATCCAACTGTACCTGTTCCATATGTATAGGGACTCGTGTTTTGTAGAAATGACTGCACAAAGTTATTAATGAATTATTGCATGTTTTGTTAGTTTGTAGGTAAAAAAAGCATATTTTCAATTAAAATGTTTTACGAAATTTTAACTTATATTTAATTTGTAATAATATCTAAATTTTTTTGAATATATATTTATTTTCAATTCAAATGTTTTACGAAATTTTAATTTGTAATGATATCTTAAAATTTTTTGAATATATATTTAAACTCTAAACTAATAATATTATACACTTCCATCTAATTTTTTCAAAAAAATAAATCATAACATTTTTTAATATTAGAGGCAAATGAATAATTTTTAGTGATCATTATTATTAAATCAAAAATTATTTTATAAAATAATATATTATTAATAATTATTAATATTTATCAATAGTTTAATTATTAAAATTTTTAAATAAAAAAACAATATTTCATACTCAATCTATCGATAATTATTAATATTATTAAATAATACAAAAATTATTTAATAATAATTACTACTAATAATCACCCAATAATCGTACAATAATGCTCGTATAATTGGTCCCTGTGCAGAAATTTCGAGAGAGAGAATGTAAATAAGACTGACTTTTATTATATTGAGTGTGTTCTGTACAAAAGTCATATTTAAAAAAAAAGGAAAATAAACATTATAAATTACATCTGAGTACTAGGGTGATAGACCCCAACTCATCATTCGAAAGGATAGAAAGGCATCCCCTAGGTGGGAGCTCTAGAGTAGTGACTCCTAAATCAAACTGGTCTACATAATTAGCAAGTCAACCCGCACGGTAATTACCCTGCCTATATACAAGACTTAATCATACATACAAGACTTAAAACTAGACTTAAAACTAAAGCTACTGTACTATACAAGACTTTAACTAAAAACTATTTTACGATATAAGTACAAAGCTAATTACTACGTACAAACTAAAAATGACAACACTTTTTTTTAATTATAGAGGAAACTCACAAACTCAAGAAAAACTAACTAGCGCAGCGCTCTACAGTACACTGCTCCGTGCGAGTCACGGTGAATGATCTCCATTACTTCCATAGGAGACTCCTAAAAAACATGTATGCTAGGACTGGCCGGAATTGCTAGAGCTGCCGGCAGATCTGCGCACAGGTTCCTTATTTAAAACAACAGAAACTAACTATCTTGATAGTCTTATCATAATAATATTACAGTTTCATTCCTGTGTGGTTAAGGAAAATATCCGAACTCTTCACGACTCTTAACCTCTTTCTGTGTTTTAGGTAGTAAGAGAGACGTAGGAGCTGAAAGACTAACTTGCTTTTCAGTGGCAAAAAGGGAGATACAAAGATGGGTTTCAAATTTGCATCTAAGATCTTTCTCCTTCATTTGTTATGGTAACATCTCCTATACATACTTGGTTTATTTTGCTAGATGCATGTGATCCACTGCTGGTGTTGTTAACTTATGATGATAACTTGTGTTTAAGATTTATTAGTTCTGTTCTTTCAATAGTTCTGATTTGTAATCTTATACAAATAGAACATAAATGTGAATATCTCTATATGAACTTTCAGAAATTTTCTGATACACATTCTGTTGGAAGTATAAAGATCAGATTTGAGTTAGACCTACCAAGTTTTCATAGTACAGGTAGTACACTAAATTTCCAATGACGTCATGTAAAAAAGTTCTTCAGACTCAGTAAAGACAAGGCCAACAAATGTCCGGACTCTCGTGTCTTCGTTTCAACGCCGTAACTGCCCACATTCGGAGGTCCAAGGCCTTATCATCATTACATCATGATGACACCATTAATCATATTAACGATTTTGATTATAATTATAAAATATTTTAAAATTTAATTGAATTTATTTTCTTATATAATTAACAGTCTAATTATTAAAAAGAAATAAAATTATAAGAAATACATTTTTTTCTTGCAAGAATCTTTTTTATGAACTTATCTTATTAGAAATGGTTTATCCGAAAGGATCATACTAATTATAAAGATCGTATATTAGCTCCGTGATTATTAGAAGATTTTTGGCAAAAATAACATCTAAGTTATTCAAGTTTAAATTCATCCATTCGACTAGGGATACAAGTGAAGCAACAGCTAGTTAAAAGAAATGCCTACTTAAGGAAGAATCATTGCTTTTGCAAAAGTAGATAAAACCCTTGAAATACACATATAACATCAATTCTCTTGAAAGTGATGTTATTGTCAAATCTTTTGTACTTTAGAAAGTGAAAATACTTTTTGAGAGATATCACTGAAGTTCATATTTGGAAAATTACATTTTCATCTATTGAAAGCTTATAGAGGCTAGCTAAATACTACTAGTTTAGAAGGTTAGAGAACCTTGAAAAATATGTAGTCATGAGCTTGAAGAGGTTGATCAAATTACTACTTGAAATTTTAGTGAAACACTCAAGTTATATACTTGAGGACTAGACGTATGCTTGGGTTATAAGCTGAACCAGTATAAATCGACTGCGTCATTCTTTCTTTCCTCTTAACTTTTAAATATCTACATTATATTGTTTACATTTTCATTTTGAAAGAGGCATCTTCACTTTTAAAATAGGTTGCTTTTGTTTTTATATCGCAAGAGGTTTCTTTCAAAAGTTAGCAGGCTCTTATCGATTAAAAAGGCCCTTTTCTTTTTGAGCGTTAACAAGCTCCTTTCAAATAACATGATCCTCTTGTTTTTTAACGTTAACAGGATCTTTTCGAAAATTTATAGGACCCTTCTATTTATAAATCTATTTTGTTTAGGAGGATCTTATCATTTTGAAAGATTCTTAATTTTTTTATACGCACAATTCACCCACTCTTGTGTGTGTTTGCTTTATCATTTGGTATCAGAGTGAGGTTTCATATTTATTGTTTTTTACAACACAGGATAGATCATGACAAACAACTTGGGAAGCCTTGAAGGACAATTCGTTTCAAAGCCTCCTTACTTCAACGGAAACAACTACTCATACTAAAAAGAGATAATGATAATTTATCTCCATCTGTAGATATTGAAATTTGGCAAGTGACAGCGCGTGTCGAGTGCACTGCAAAATTTACCTGACTCTGCATACTAAAATTTGTAGTTGCGATAAGTTGGGATCTAATCCACAAGGAATGCTTTGTTAATTTTCGAAACAAAATTAATTGATGCAAGGAAAATAAACGCCGGGGGGGGGGGGGGGGGT